>CATIWF010032324.1:0-11080 GCA_949630135.1 Balakata baccata
TATATATATATTTTACACACAATAGTATGTTAAAAATAATATTCATCATTATAGTTATCAAATAAATAGAATTTATTTATTGATTTAAATATTTTTAAGCTTTTATTATTAAAACAGGTTATAATTTTTAAAAAATTTAAATCACATCATGTATTAGGGTTTATGTAAAAATAACATTTTTTTGAAATAATTTATGAAATTTTGCAATTTTTTCTCATAATGGTTGTGTGGTGCAATGGCCTAGGGTTGGTTTCTTTTTCTTAAAGATGCCGGATCCAATAGTGCTATGTCTATTAGAAAGGTTACATAAAGGCAATCATTTTTAACATTTATTATATAAACTCATTTTATATGAGTAAAAACATCTTCACCTAATTGATTTTCATTTGTGTTATGAATAGATTGAATTTTAAATTAATTGATGAAATTCAAAATATAACATACAATGAAGAAAATCATGATATTGAGATTCTTATCATGTGTAATTATAGTTATATCTAAATTGTCCCTAGTCATAGGATTAACAAAACTGAATATTGTCAATCCGGACAGACTAGTACATGTTATACTTCTTGATTAGATCAAATAATAGATGTCATAATCTATAGACATGAGTTGTCTAAAGTTAATATGTTGATGATTGTTAAGTTAGTCAAGTTCATTGGATGACCTAATATGAGACCATCGCATAGATCCTTTATTCTATGTCAATGAAAGTCTCATCGTAGCATTAGTGCAAGTATCTTTAAACTTAAAGTGCTCAAAGTTATCTTGAATAATAATCAAGTACTTTGACTTCGTTCTTTATTGCCTTAGAAGAAATTGCTCATAGAGTAGTGATTGAATACAGTTTGAGGTATTCGAAAATAGTTAAGTAGTCAAAAAAAAGATTAACCACTCCTAATAGAAAGAAGGTATACCCATGGCTTCTTATCAAGATCATTACTTAGGAATCTCTGGCCAAAGTAGAAATATCATGAAAATAGTCTTTAATGATATGTCTGTAAAAGTAATGAGTCTCAGGATAAGATCCAACATTACTCGGATTAAATGTGATATAGTAAGTTTAGTGGGATCTGATACAGAGTTTGTGCTCTGAACTGAGTAAGGTATGGAATGGTGAAAGGACAAATTGCAAAAATAATTGTCTATAGAAAAGTTCATAGTTAAACCACTACTTTCTGGCTAATTAGGGGTCATAATGTGTTGCTGGATACTACTCATTATCTGCTCGAGATTAAGTAGCAATCCGATTGGCTAACATAGTCAACAACCTAGTAGGTCACACGCATTGAAAATGTGAAGGAGAAGTGAAATAGGCTTTTGGATCGAATCCAAAACAGTGAGAGAAAATCCAAGTCAAGACTCCCAGACGGGATGAAGGTATCGATCGGAAAAATAAGTTTCCTGATTGGAAATAGATACTAGATTGAAACATAACCAAGTCCCGATCGGGAAAGGTGGTTTTCCGATAGGGATTCGCTCGACATGGGCAATTTTTCAAGCAGAAAATTAGTTTTTCGATCGGAACATGTGACAGATTATGAATTTTAATCTAATTAGGATTCTATAATCAAGGGTTTCGAACCCTAATTTCGTGTGGGTTATAAATAGTCCTTTTACATATTATTTTAGTTGCTATAAACACAAAAAATTGAGTGTCAATTCTTCCTCTCTTCTTCTCTCAAGGGATTAATCTTTCGTTAGCACAATAAATTAATTAAATTCATTCCTTAAACGGTTTTCTCATTTCTCCCTTCGAGTGGATACCATCAGATGTTATCCTAAAGGATTACTGTGGTTTGCTACAACCCAGTAAGAAGAGAATCAAAGAAAGGGTACTCGTTTTGAAAAGTAATAAACTTCTGATATCAGATAGTTTTAATTGTTCATGACTACATAAGTTGATTATATCTATTGGAGTTTGTAAAATTTTATTTCCGCTGCATAATGTGCATGAGATGCATATGCAAACTCCAATAATGCCCACATTTCACTTCATAGTCACTGCAACTAAAATCCGGAATTGGTTTGCCTGATTGGACCAGTTAAAAGACTGATTCATGATTTGTCTAGTCCAACAAGTTGGACTAATCCGGTCTAGGTTTTATAACTATGGTCTTATACCATAAAACGAATTATTAAAGTTTATACAAATTTTGGAAAGACTAATATGTTTATAAACTGTAAAATCATTTTCGAGAGACAGACACATCTATAAACTATAAAATCTTATCAAGAGACCAATAAATATTTAAACTGTAAAATCACTTTCATGCGATTGCAAAAAGAGTTATTTTAATGAAAGATCAAGTAATGCTTAAAGAGACATTTGCTAAATATTTGAAGCATTTCAGGTGTTGCAAACCTTTTGTCCAAAACTTAAAGAAAACATGTTTTTTTTTTTTAAATATAATTGAAACAACTTGAAGAATCCTGTTTTCATGACTTCATATATTGAGCAAAAATCTCATTAAGGGGAAGTACTGGAAGTTGAGATTTTTGACATTAAAAAATATATTGATAGAAGCTGTTAAGAAATTTAAAAGTGTTAGGAGAGCAACAATATGATAAATTGTTAATTCAATATTCAAATAAAAAGACAAAAGAAATGAAAAATAAATATGAAGTCTATGTTATACACAGTGTCCTTAAAACAAATTCGCCTCCTACCACCAGTATTTAGGATAACTGGCGTTTGTCTCCCAAAATATAACAGATCTCAAGTAGTTGCTGAACACACAACACCTACTTACAACGAACTGAATATTTGTCACACTTTTTATCACTTGAGAAGAAGAAGAAAAAAGGAAGAAGAATACTTTTTCAACAAAAAGCAAACTCAACTCTCAAAAACTTCTTTACAACACAAGTCAAAACCTTCTATTTATACTAGATGGAAGAGATATTGGATTAATTGTGATTAATCTCTTTTAAAGACTACCAATAATATCTCTATAACTCTCAAATAATAGTGAAATTAATATTTGAAACATTAGAAAATGAAATTTCAAAAGACAATAAGCTCAAAAGACTAATCTGGAACTCAATCCACACGGGACGTGTAGATCCACACGGACATATAGATCCATACGAGAGTGTAGATTAGGCATGCACACACTGCACATGGCCGTGCTAGATCATTGCTTCAAATTCCAAAAATAAAAAAAAATGTAAAATTGGGCTTGGTCTGGATCATGAGATTTTGGGCCAATATTTGTGCACTCACGCATTAGTCTATCCTGAACCATGAATTGGCACCTCCCTGTACCTAAGCGAGCGAGAAAGAGCCTTCTATATTACTTTCTTATTCATGTAAAAATGCATCTTAATATATGAACACAAGTCCAATTTCATATTTTAGTGATGTGGAACAAACAACTCTCACTTTCACTTTTCCTCTTTATATTTTCTTAGTAAGGAGCTTACTTTGAGTTTCAATTTCTATTCACACATTTTCGATTTTGAACATATAAATACATTAATTCATAGTTCTCATGTCAAGAAACATATATCCGGGACTTTCTCCCAAAACCGAGTTATGAAATCCATCCAAATTATCATCTCAAAATGGCTCATAATCACAATTTTTCCAACAAAAAGAATAGTTATGAAGAGTGACATGACAACTTTTGTTGACTTAAGAAGTCATATCTTTGCTATAAATTTGCTCATATATTTTTAATATTTATATTTTCTCACGTATTCTATAATTTTTTAGAAATAGCATTTCTCAGTATCTGTATCCGTCTCCATCTCCATATCCGTATTCATGGCTATGCTACATTGGTTGAGTTAATGCTTTAGATTTGTTATGTATGGTTTCTGTTTTTCACTCTCTCAAAACTCCAACAAAAGGCATAAAATACAGTACATAGAAGATTACATTTGACTACACGATTTATGTAAAACATGACTGAATCGGTAACTTGGTTACATAGGCTACATCCTCGCTTCTTGTACGTTGACAATTGCTCATTCTAATTAATTTTCATCATCATCATCAGGAAACATATTGCAGATCAATTATAGTATGTGAATCTAAGTCATTAACACATGTTAACTTCTTAAAAACTGGTGTTTGACCTTTCTGTGTACTCTGCTACAAGTTTTGAAAAAGATGATGATCTGTTCTCTAGTAAGCTTGCTGGAGAGTCATATTCCTCAATAAGTCCTGCACCATTATCATAAATGATGAGCAACATTGGCGCATCCGTTGCGATTTGTGAGAATACTATTTTATCAAACTAATGTACTCACCGTGATTCAGAAGCAGAACCATGTCGCTATCAAGTACAGACGTTATCCGGTGTGCAATGGTTATAACCGTACAGTCAGAGAAGTGTTGCCTAATGGTATGCTGAATCAAATTATCAGTAGCAGTATCAACTGAGGCAGTAGCTTCATCGAGGACCAAAACCTTGCTCTTCTTGAGCAGTACACGCCCAAGACACGCTAGTTGCCTTTGACCCATACTCCAGTTCTCACCATTTTCAGTAACTGCAGTAACAGCATGATCATTCACAATGATTTTCATTCTTTTGAGTTCGAGAAATTCTACTTGCATATCATATTAGGAAAAGAAGTACCTGTTGAGTCTAATTTATTCTCCTTTTTCCTAACTTCATCTCCAAGTTGACACTTATCAAGAGCCTGGAACCATTAAAATATGTTAGCACAAGCAATCCTTAAAATTACGGATCCTATAAACACCTTATCCATCCTCTGATGAACAAATTATGCACAACCCACCTCCCAAATTTGTTCGTCTGTGTACTCCTCAAGAGGGTCCAGGTTACTCCTAACAGTTCCTTCAAACATGGTGGGATCCTGGGGAATAATGCTTAGTCTCGAACGCAAATCATGCAAACCAATCAATGAGATGTTGATGCCATCAATCACAATTTGACCAGCTTGGGGATCAACAATTCGGAATAGAGTTTGTATGAGGGTCGATTTACCACTGCCCGTTCTCCCTACAATACCAGTTTTCTTCCCACCAGGAAAAGTGCATGTGAGACCCCGCAACACAAGGGGCAAGTGAGGAGCATATCGGACCTGCATCATGTCACTGTCATCAATCACATATATTTCAAAAAAGAATCAGAGATATTAACTCAATAAAATTAGCATATTACCTGCAGATTTTCAATTTCAACTTCTCCATGTGCTGGCCAAGAATGTGCTGGCCGGTTTTCTTCTACTACAAGAGGAGGCTCACTAGGAATTGACATGTATTGAAGTATCCTCTCTACTGATATGATTTTGTTCTCCGTATTGCAAATGTTCCATATCACCCAAGCTTGTAACATGTTTAGGTTGAGTCCGTATGTCACAGTTAAGCCAGCAATGGCTATAAAAATTGGACCAGCCACCAAAGAGTGGTGTATTTCAGGCCTACTGATTTGTTACAAGCAAAGAATAATGAATATTCAGACAAGACAGGAACTACTGACCTGGATCAATTCCTTTTGGAAAGGAGATTAAAAAGAACAAAGAAAAAGCAAAGGTAATAGCAGAAAACATATCCAGGCGAAAGCAAAGCCATTCCATTGCACCAGCAATATGAAACTTGGGCCGAGAATATGCATCTGATAGCTTCAAATTTGTTTCTTGGAATCTAGATTGTTGATCAAAGCTCCTGATAGTTGTTGATCCTGAAATTGTTTCAGCAAAATGTTGGATAACAGGAGCTTTGCATACTCCAACCAACCTAGAAAGTTCTCTTGCAGAAGAGATGTAATATTGCTGCATGACAAAATAAAATTTTAGAACTCTTGTTACAGCATCTAAGTGCCTAATACTAATTCTTATTGTTCTTTAAAATTAATCAAGCCTATCATTCAAAAGAAAGAAGAGAATAAGAATAAACCCAAAAGAATGGTAAAGAAACATAAGAGTATAGATGATGCCTGCATCATTTGTTGAAGCATTATTTGACATATAAGAGAACTTGAGGATTACCTGATACCAGATGCAGCCAGCAATAACAGGGATAAAAACAATGAAAACTTGCCATGCCACTTGGGACATCACAGCAATGATTCCTAGAAGCTGGATCATTGAAAAGGCAACTGCTCCAACTTGGTAGGGTATTTGCATGTCGACTGCACTTTGGTCTGTTGAAGCCTATTAGTTCATAAACAGATCAATTAATGAACTTTGTATGAACTAAGTGAACATGAAGGAAAAGTGAAGTCAATGATAATATTTCAATTAGTAAACAAACAAGACCTTCAAAACAAGTGTGCATTGAAAATGTTCATCGACTTTATTTAAGAGAATATACATGGAAATTCACTTACTCTGTTTAGGATTCGTCCACTTGGGGTTGCATCAAAAAAGGACATTGGGGCACGGAAAATGCAGAAATGCATTTTGTTGAAGAGGAGAGTTGCTGTTTTGTACCCTGCTGTTACAAGAAGTGTGGATCGAGCTAGGATGCAAAAGGAACTTCCAATAGCCAAAGCTACATAAACCAATATCAGTGTAGATCCACTGACAGTGGGTTTCACATCCTTCGACACTGGAGTTGCCCAAGCCATCCAATAATTGCTACCAATTTGAAGAATCTGAAAGAGAATCTGTGCTAGTAAAACAAAGGGCACAAGAGCCCCTCCATATGCTGTTGTGAGATATTTCCAGTACACTGGAAACCCAACTCTTCCTTTCTCCCTCTCTTCTTCTTGAACAAGCTGTCCTTTCGGCTCAGCTATCTCCTCAGCTTTACCATTTTGTAAATCTTTGTTCTCTTCTATTAAGGAAACCCCGTTATTACTGCTAGTGTCATCATGGTCCTTGCTCATACTTCTATTTTCGAAAGCTGTCTCTGCCTGTTTGGAATCCAGGGCTGATAAAGCTGTCTGATGTGCGCCAACAAGTTCCATAAAATCAGACCCCGAATTGAGAATGTCATTATACTTTCCTGCCTGCGTAATTCTTCCATCTTTCATGACCTAACCAGAAGATACAAGTTGAATATATTTCATTTGAACAGTTAAGATAGCAAAACCTCAAAGGCTGAAGAAAAGAAATGTGTTTACTCACCAATATTAGATCAGCAGCAGGTAAGAACTCAACTTGGTGAGTGACATAAACAACAGTTTTTGAACTCAACAGACCAAGCAAAACTTCCTGTTGTACAATGATCAACCAAATATACTTTATCATAAACTGCCAATAACTAAATATGCATCAAAGAAACAGAAAAAATAGAAAAGAAAGATGTCAAATCATGTTAAATATAGTAAATAACCAGAACTTAAGTAAATGAGATTAGGAAAGGAGAGGCATTTTACCTTAAATAAATGAGATCCAGTATGTGCATCAACAGCACTAAAAGGATCATCAAATAGATAGATATCAGCATCTTGGTAGAGAGCACGAGCAATTTGTATTCTTTGTTTCTGTCCACCACTCAGATTGATACCCCTCTCACCTATGACAGTTTGGTCACCAAATGACAATATTTCCAGGTCCTTCTTTAAGGAACATGCCTCCAGTATCTTCTCATACCTTTCTCTATCCATCTTCTTGCCAAATAATATATTCTCTTCAATCTTACCACTTTGTATCCAAGGTGACTGGGCAACGTAGGCCTTTGTCCCACGTAATTTAAGTGTCCCTGAGATCTTTGGTACCTCTCCCAAAATGCAGGAAAGTAAGCTTGACTTGCCAGAACCAACAGTACCACATACAGCAACCCTCATACCACGGAACGCTTTAAAATTTATGTCTTTCAAGGTGGGATTAGAAGCAGAGAGATCCCAAGAGAAATTTCCATTTGCTATCTCAATTGCTGTATCAGAACTACCCCTTGAAAGCTTCTCTACAACATTGGTCTGCAAATCATCTAGACAGAGGAAAGATGCAATTCTATCTAGCGAAACCTTAGTCTGAACCAGCATAGAAATCGTATCCGGAAGATTATAAATAGGCTCTTGAAGAATTCTGAACGTTGCTAGTGCAGATAAGATCTTTCCGGACTCTAGTGGGATTCCTATAAGCATACTAGTCCCGAAAGTGACCACAGACACAAAAGTAGGAGCACCCCAGAACACAAAACTCACAACTGCCGAAGTGTAAACAAATTTCTTCAGCCATCCTGCTTCTGTGTTACGGAGCTCCTCAATCTTAGACAAAAACTTCATTTCCCATGCTTGAAGCTTGAGAATTCTCATATTCCTTAAGATCTCAGATGTAGCCTTCATTCTTTTATCTTTAGATTTCATCAACTTGTCTTGAAAGTTCTCTTGTAATCTTCCCAATGGATAGTTCAATAACATGACAATTATGGTTGCAACAAATGTAGCAATAGATGCAAGCCCAAGATTTTTATACAATATGAACAATGCCAAACCAACTTGGATAATGACCAGCCATACATCATGCATGTACCAGCTAAAGTCACCAATTCGCTCTGCATCAACAGTCATGAAATTGATGATTTCACCACTAGTGTGGCCCTGCTTCGACTGGCATGAAAGGGTCAAACCCTTATTGTAGATCATTGCCACCAGCACTGCTCGCATCCTAATTCCAATTTGCTGCAACCTAAAGAACCAGTGCCTCTGAGAAAGGCATTCTACAAGCTTTCCAACCAAAAAGGCTGAAGCTAAAAGGTATCCCTGATTCCTGAACTGCCCTTGCCCATTAAGGCACTGAACAAATGCATCTATAAGATATGGGCCAACATAAGAAGCTAATGTATATAACAGTGCAAGCAAAGCTGTCAAAAGAATTTCTTTCCAAGCTGAAAAGAACAATGCCTTCACCAGTTTGATTGTGGTAATCCGAGTAGCAGGAACACTATCTGACTCTATTGTATTTCTGAAAACTGGAAATGCTCCAACTACACTATCCCCACTATGAAGTTGAGGAACGTCCTCAAGGTCTAAAGTTTTCTTATTGCCAAGAGCGATTAGAGAACCCATCCATGAAAAGGTGAGCAGACTAAAGAGACCAGCATTTGAGTAAGGTGTTACAGAATCACCCCCTCTTGACTTGGTTGACTCTAAATCATTACATGAGTTACCATTCAAGAGGGGTTCTTCAAGATGGGTAGCTTCACTCTTGAATTTCAAGAACCCCAGATAACACAGAAACAAACCAGTGAACACAGAGACTGCATCGGACACTAAATACTGAATTTGTGGGGACATTCCTTGTCTATAAAGAACAATGTCCACAACAAGACAATAACAAGAAATTGCGAAATAAAATCCCCACCAAACTCTCAATAGAAATGGGAACTTTGTTTCAGCTGAACTGAAAATTTGGGTATGGAAATAAACAGAAAGCGAGCCCCAAGAGAGTGTTCTAAGCGCTAAATCCAAAAGGGTAACTAATTCAACATCAGACCAACCATTTTTATACCAATAGAAGTAACTCAATAAACACCAGATAAGATTAAACACGGAGACACCGAAACAAGAAAACAGAGTGTATTTGTAACCCAGAGTCCCCTTTTTCTTATCAAAACTCTCTTTCGAATCATCACAATCACCCACACAAAATTTCTTACGGACAAAAGAGACTAGCAACACCAGTAACAAAACCAGGTGTAACGAAGCAGAAAACCCGCGTAGGAGAATGGTTTGAAGGAGAAAATCAGTACCTGAATGCATTGACTTAGGAGGAAAAGCTAGCATAGAATGCGTCAATGAATGAGTAAGCTCCATTTTTTCTAGGTTCTAGCAAGATGGGTGTCCGGCGAATTATTTGGATTCTCGAAAGTTAGTGGACTTAAGATGAATTTTTATATGCAAAGAGGCTGTTAATGTGCCATACATATATATACATATATGGATAGGAGGTTTTTTCCTGAATAGCTTTTAGAGAGAGAGAAGGTCAAAGCAAACACCGAGGCAATGGAACGTGGAGAGCAAGACTTGGGAGACGGAGATAACCAAAATCCAGGAGTCTTCCTTTCCAGGAAAGTCGTGAACTTTTTTTTTTTTTTTTTTTTTATCAAGACAAAAAATTCTGCAATTTTCAATCCATCTGAATACGTGTATTTGCAATTTAATTAAAAGTAATTATACATATTTAAATTCATATCAAAATCAATTCAAATTAGATTAAAAAAAGTATAATTTTATATTAGCAGACTAACAACATTAATTTCAAAATTATTAAAAATAACTTAATTATTAGTAAAATAATGCTACCTGGATTAAAACCTTCAAACAAAAGTACATGAATTGATATTTTTATATAGTTTTTAATAGAGTTAATTTTATTTTTTTTTTAAAAAGGCCAAATAAATCAAAATTTTAATATTAATATTTTCAATCAACAATTTATAAATTAGAGTTTGAGAATAACCATATTGTACCCTATTGTGTGTGTATAGATATTGAATAAACAGAAAAATTGTAATTACGCCCTCTAACTTTGATACTTTTAGCTCTTAAATTTTAATTTGTAATAAAAAAAATCTAAACTTAACATAAATATAACATTAAAATCTTATTAACAGGTAAGTAAAAATTATTACCTAATAATTTTTTTTTAATTTTTTCTTCATATTTTCTCTTTTAAATTTGGCCAATTAACCAATATTGAAAAATAAATAAATTTTTATTTTATCTTAATAAATAAGAATATATATCGAAATTGGAGAATTGAAAATATTTAAATATTATTTTTTTTTATTTCAAGTAACCTAAGAAATATATGTCATTATTGAAATTAATTTATATATTTGAATTTTTTAATACTATTTTTTTTTTCTTTCGGCAAATTACATTGAAGTTTCTAATTTACTAACATATTAATACATAAAAAAGAAACAAATTTATCAGTTAATAATTTTAATTGTAACCTGTTAGTAGAATTTAACATTATATTTATATTAAATTTAGATTTTTGTTAACAAATTAAAATTTAAAGACAAAACATTACAAGTATCGATAGGTGCAATTTACCTAAAATAAACTCAAAACTATAGGTGTAGGTCCACTTCATGATGTAATGCAAGTAATTCTGCTTTAAGAAAAAAGACCTTAAAAAATTATAAAAATTAAAAAAAAAAAAAAAAGTTTTGCTTGGGCAGCAAACCACAATAAAGAGAAAAAGG
>CATIWF010032329.1:0-14793 GCA_949630135.1 Balakata baccata
GTAAACTTTGAAGACACAATGGTTGCAATAGAAGAAATACCTGACTGAGCAATAGAACAAGATGGAATAGAAGAATTTCCCAAAGAACTAGATTGAAACATTTTATATAAATGCTCTAATTGTTCCTTTGTGAAGGGAAGGGATTCTGAGGTTGATTGCTGCCCTAATTCTGAATTACTCACTTGGAATGCTCGAGCATCTCTCCCTGGCTTGTTATCACCACCCGATTTCTTCTTTCTATTTGTAGGTTTACCATGTAACTTCCAGCAAGTTTCATGAGTATGCCATGGCTTTCGACAATGGTCACACCAAGGTCTAGTCTTTCCCTCACGTCTATCTCCTTCAATTTCAGTATTTCGAGCCACAAGTGCATATCCTTCTCTCTGGTTTTGCACCATTATCGTTTTTCAACATCACTTGTTGTCGAGCTTCTTCCCTACGTACTTCAAAGAACACTTCCCGTATAGAGAGCAATGGTTTCCGCCCCAATATGCGTCCCCGAACTTCATCAAGTTCTTTATTTAAACCTGCCAAAAAAACAAATACTCTACTTCTTTCTATTTTCTTTTTGTACCGGGTATTATCACCTATGCTTTCCCATTCCTCTTCTTCAAATAAATCCAATTCCTACGAAACAACCATCATATCATTATAATATGTAGTCACTTCACGATCTCCCTGCTGCATTTTCCACATTCTAGTGTTCAGTTTATATAGTTGTGAATGATTATCCAGATTTGAATATGTTTCTTTTACAGCATCCCACACATCACATGTTGTTGGAAGAAACATGAAGGGTTTGCCGATAGCTGGTTCCATAGAGTTGATCAACTAGGCTGTCACTATTGAGTTCTCTGACCTCCACTGCCAATATTTAGGATCATTCGTGGCTGGCAATTTCACTTCACCATTCAAATAACCTAATTTCCCTTTGCCGTCTATTACTAACTTTACGGACTAGGACCATTCAAGGTAATTTTTGCCATTCAACTTATGAATGGTGATTTGTAGGGAATTGTCAGGCAGAGAAACAGCTGCTGAGTTTCCTATTCCCTTTGAAGACGTCATGACGCTACTACCTTCAGAAGACGTTGACCTAGAGCCAACCATAGCGGCTTTGTAATCCATGGTCGAACCTAGGGCTCTAATACCATGTAGAAAAAAAAATAGGAAGAAGAAGAAGAAGAAAAAAATCTGAATCTCTTTTTCTTATTTTGACAGAAAATAGATTACATATTTATAGAGGAAGAAAGACTCTAGAATCCCTACAATAAAGGAAATAATCAAATAATCAACAAGAAAGGAAATAATCAAATAATCAACAATAAAGAAAATAATCAAATATGGAATCCTTATAATCAAGGAAATAACAAATTTTTCCTTGATTATAGGATTTTATTCTTAAAATCATATCTTTCCTAATTTACCAACACATACTCATGTTCACATATCATATTTAGACTCAAAGATATGTTCTCATATGATATAATATCATTCTCTAGCATTTAGGCTTATTGGAAATGTTTCAGACCCGTTTAAACATCATTCGAACAAGGTTTATTTTTGCTGTGAACAGTGTCTTCACGACCATGAATTTTTTGGCTGGTTGTGAAAAGACCTAACTTGTTCCTATGGTCGAGTTTTGCCAAAATTCTAACTCTAAACACTTTCTAAACACATATATCAATCATCCATGGGCATATAACTCAATCATACTCAAGTTTACATGACTTAAATCATTGCATATTAGATTCATAACCAAGCTTAACAACTCAAGCTATGCTTACAAATCACATTCTAAGCATATATGACATTATCATCCTCATTTAACATTTTATACATGAACAAATACTCAAATTTACTTCTCTAATATTTAACATGCCATATTATGCTTTCATAATTAAAAATGTTACATTACATATCAATCAAGCATGCTCAACACCTTTTATGCACACAACTCATCATTTACATGCATTTTATTTTGTTCAAGGGGCAAATAACAGTGCAAATATGTACAAACCTCTATAAGAAGCTTGACCAAAATCCAAACTAAAGAGCTATTCTACTCTCCATGATGACACCTCCTTCTTCTTCTTGTTTTCCTAACACAACCATGACCAGATATCAAATTCTGTCTCTATGGCAGTTAGACATAATCATTATCAAAACCCATGATTCCCAAACCAATGATATCATGCTTGATTCTAGCTTAATATCATGATTTCTTGCTTAATTAAACTTCAAAGAGCACTTTTCTCATGAAAATCTATCACCCCTTCTTCAAACCAAAACCCACTTCCATGACTCCTTATCCAATCAAAGCAAACTCACCAAATAACTTCAAAATCATAACAAAGAGAGGGAGTTCTCATGTTTTACCTCTCAATGACATAAAACATTCTTGAACATGCAAAGAAACAAAGTTCTCCCTTGCTTACACTTTCTCTCTCCTCCAACTCTTCTTCTATGTTGACAAATTCTTCAAATCTTACTTTGATCTTGGTTTCTCTCTTGGTTTTGGAATTTGATCCCTTAAAAATCCATGAAGAATCGCTCTCTTAGGGTTCTTGGGTGTGTATGGATGACTCTTGGGGTTTAAGAGTTGAAACGATGATAAAAAATGAAGATAAGATTGTATAAAAAGCTTTTATATTATACCTTTCATGGTTATGAACAAATCCTTCATAGTCATGAATGTCTACAGTAAAAAATAGTCAATGCTTATCTTTGACTACAATTGTTTATGGGCATAAATCATTCTTTTCACACTTTCCTTCATTTCTTTTATCCCTCAATGCAAGTCAAAACCAAAATTGACCAATATACCTTATATATACCCCAAATATATCCCCTTATCCTTACGATTTAACTCTCATATATTCAATATATACATATACATATTCTTCCTTTAAATTACCAAATTACCCTTCTTATACCATATTACCTTCTAGGACTTGCCTTGTGAGCGTTACACTATCACTGACATATAATAGAGGATCCATGTGATGATCTCATAGCAGGCCATCCGTGACTATTCTAGTAAGCATCCACGTGTTAATTCTAAACATCTCATGTCTACATATTATGAAATCTACTGATTGATCCAATCAAAAAGTATAATATATGTTTTTGTGTCCAGATCAACAATGTCTCGTCATGTTGATCCTATGACTAGGGATATTTTTAAATACAAACATAATAGTACATGATAGGAATCTTAATATCATGATCATATTATGATTTCTTTCATGTCATGTTTATATCATGGACTTCATAATTCAATTTAAGATCTAATCCATTTATAAATGTAATAAACATCAACTAAAAGAAAAATGTCTTTTATTCATTCATAATGAAATTGTACAATAAGTGCTAAAGGTAATTGCCTTTAGAGCACATTTTTAACATATATATGGTTTTTTTCCTATCATCTTCCTTTCAACATTCACTACTTTACCCCATTCTTCATGCTTGGCAGCTTCCTTATAGCATGTTGGTCCTTCATTCTTTGCTAAATGATCGGTATTTTGATTAGTAGCTGAATTTTTTGAAGAACTAGCTCTTGTGAACCTTCAATAAGATACAAAACCTGTTTTTTTCTCACAATTGCGGCACCATTCATTTACACAAATATCTTCTTGTAATTAACGATTTTGTGATAGTTTAGTTTGTAAATTCTATAACTTTAGGTTAGAAGCATAGCCAAGGAAAATTCCTATCTTAGATTTCTAGTCTAATTTGTTCCTTTTAACAACAGGTACATGGATATGGATAAATACCCTAACATTTATAGCTAAAGGTTTTACACCTATCCATGCCTTAATATGTGTTATCCCTTTTACTACAGTAGTAGGAAGTCTGTACTGTTGGTAGACTATTGTGTGCGTGTAGCCTCAGCCCAACACTTCTCAACTCCAATCATATTTTCCTTTCAACTATAATTTAATTTGATAGAATTAAATTGAATTCAACTAAGTTGAACACCAGCACATTATCACACAAGGATTTTGCTATAGTTTTTTTGTGTTTATCTTTTTTCGCTTTCAAAAAGAATAAAAATGGCCTTTAGTTTGCGACCACATTGATCTTTTACCATTTTTTTTTAATCCTTTATAGACGTCAAGAACTCGAGACTTTTGCCTGGTGAAGTAGATTCAGATCATTCTACTCAGATCATCAATAAACAATATAAAGATTTGTTTTCATTGGTTGATTCACTATTCATAAACTCCACATACATTTGCATGAACCAGCTGCAGGTTATATTTGGCTCTCTTTGAAGATGCTTGTGGAAATGTTTGCTCATGTTGCTTTCTCTTTTGACATGAACCACATATTTCATTAGGTTAAATGATATTACTTAAGCATATCTCTAAAGAACCTTTCTTTGATTAGTATACCCTTTTTGCCATAGTCAGTCAACATTGCCATATTTCAAACCATCATTAACCGAATTCCATTTTTAAGGAAAGCTCTAATTGTCAACATAGGAAACTAATTAGCAACCAAAACATTAATTATCAGGCTTATGTATGAAGCAACATCTATCTTTGAAGGTCAGAACATAATTATTTTACAACATTTGTGCTACAATCAGCAGATTTTGAGCCAGGTATATAGGGTGGCCGCTACCTGATTACCATGAATCACCGTGAAAAGTTTTGAATTCTCATCCTTTTCCACACAATTCACGCATGTAGAGAAGGCCTATCTTACCCTTGGTTTTCTTTTGTTCTGCAATTTCTCTCCTTTTGCCCTATTTTCTTCATTCCACTCAATGTAGTGTAACAGTTCAGATATTTTTAGGATCATCATATCCCTTTTTACTACTTCCTCATTGTGTTATAGTTTATTTACTCTTTTTTCTCTTGCAATTTGGATATGCCAATTCAGCTGCTAATATATTTGCTAGTCTATATGCATGTGCCTAGCTAAAACATCTCAATATAATCTTTTTCAACCATAGTGGCTCTAGTTTCACCTTAATTTGCTTCAAATACATTCATTACTTATCCAGCTATCTTATATTTCTGAACATTCTTATTGCTGTATCGCTCAGCACTTCTTGTTGTATATAATGACTGGTTAAATAGCAGCCTGGTTAAAATTTTATATGACATAGGATTCTTGTCATTTTCACAAATCAAAGGGGAAAAAAGGAAGAAGATTCTTCACACACTCTTCTTTCATTCTCCCGTTTTAACCCTACCAGTAACATCCTCTTGTTTTCACCATCATTTTCCATATTACATCCAACCTAATTTCTCTTAACTCACTTTTCCTCCCTTATATAATAGTATACTTAACTGAAAGCTTAGGATATAGGGACAGTTTGACTACTAAATTTATTATTTAAAATCAATTGAATCTGAGCTGATTAACCAAACAATATGGATTTCAGCACTTGAACAAGTGAATTATAGCTGAAAATCAAGAAATGGATTTCCACCTAATTATGCCAGCTTTATATTATAACCTTATATTGGTAATATAAGGACAACTATCCTAATTGATCCAATAATGTTGATCCTGTGAACTTTCCAGGATAGTATGTCTGCGCATTAAAACCAATTTTTTCTTTCTTCTCTTTCGTAGCTTGAGAGTGGGATGCATAACGCTTTGAGCAAGGAAATAGCAGATAAAACCCAAGAACTCAGGTAAGAATGCTATATTCTAATGTGTCATCGGGATAGATTTCACAGGCTGGTATTCACTGCTGAGAAATGATTTATTGAATGACAGGCAAATGAGAGGAGAAGAGCTCCAAGATTTGAGCATTGAAGAACTGGAGCAATTGGAGACGGTACTTAAAGGTGGACTGAAAAGAGTTGCAGAAACAAAGGTTCATGCAAAGTTGAATTTTTATATTCAATTTTCACTTGGTTTAATCTCATTTTCTGAAGCCTTTGTGAATTGATCTTATAAAATCATGATGCATTTTTCTTATAATTTGTTTCAGGGTGATGTACTGATAAATCAAATTAACGAGCTAAAAAGCAAGGTGACATATATTTGTATTGTTGCAAACCATTCACGTTCAAAATTAAGTGCAACTTAAAACTGTTCTAATATATTTCGATGAGGAAAAGTGATCTGCGTAGTAATTCCCTCCACGAACAATTCCACGAGTTGTTTAATTGCTTTTTCTTTTTGGTGAATTATGGGACTGAAAGAATACTCTCAGATAATTGATGCAATGTGCATTGTATAATTTCACCATTTGTGCACTGAATAATACGAGTCATTGTTTTTCTTTCAATGGGATATGACTTAAAATGGTGTATGACATTATTTCTGCACAATATAGCTCAGATGATTATCAAGATTACTGCTAATGATTCAAAATATTCATCAGACCACAAATAGTTTATTTAATTTTAGAAATAAAACTAAATTGTATGTAGCTACTGGATAAAGGTAGGAAAATGCAAGATGATGATGAGTTTGATGGGCATGAATAGCAGAAAATTTGATAATAGTGGGATAAAAAGAAAGCTACTAGCATTAGAAGAAATCTGGATTGGTGAGAAGTACTACTGGATTCTTTGTATAATGAACTCAGCAATACCATGTTGGTATCTCTATTTCGTTTTCAAGTGGACATATTGAAAACAAGTTTTCAGTATTAGCACTATGATATTTCGTTTTCAAGTGGACATATTGAAAACCAGTTTTCAGTCTTAGCACTATGATGCCTTCATTCAAAGTAACACTACTACGAAACTGGAAATATTATAATCTTTCTTGCTCTATTTTTCACATTTCTTATTCCTTTTTAATTATTTTGCAGGGAGAGCAATTAAAGAGGGAGAACGAGCGACTAGAGCACCGAGTCTGTGAGATTTATTATTTTTCAGTTCCTTCTTGTTACATATTCTCACTTCTAAGTTCATTTCTCTTTGGCAGATGATGAATATGCAAAAAGACGGATTGCATTTGCTTGAACAAGGGCAGTCATCTGTTTCAATAGTAACTAATACAAGCAGCTCAGTAGATCTTCCTCTAGACTTTGAAGGATCCTATACTTTCCTTAGATTGGGGTTAGTTGTTCATTACAAATGCATGGAAATAAAGAACTTCTAGTTTGATTTTTGGGTCATTCAACTGAACTTTCATTAACAAATTAAATTGTGCACTGAAAAACCAATTTGATCAATTTACAGTCTTTCTATCATCCTTAATGCACACCTTTTCTTAGATTTTACTTTTTACCAGCCCTGATAGAATAGATCAAGAACAAGATAAGGATAGCTCAGAGGAGAATCGCATTAATTGGTAGGAAGTTTTGAATAAAGGCTAATAAGTGAGGGGATATTGGACCCATATAACCGACTCCTCTTTGGAGAAATTTTTAAATACATTCTGTCCACCATGTCATCCGTAAATTAATTAAAGCACATTGTGACATATATGCATGTTGTGTTTCCATCAACCAGTGAGAATAAAACAATTAAATACATATTAGTATAAGATTGGATTAATTCACAGATGACGTAATAAACTGAATTTACCTAAGTGAGATTTCATATTGACTTGCTAATTCTGGATTAGGTATTACTTGACTGTGATATTATATAGACTATATGAATAAATGTTACATGTACTAAATTTGTTCTTATTTCTGACAAGCAAATAGGGATAATATTATTGATGGTGTAAATGCAATTTGAAATATTTTACAGGTTACCCTTCCCAAATTGAATCTGATGGATGAGTTATTTCTAAAGATCTATAGCATTGCAGCTTCTTGTGCTGTTTTAACGGAGAAGATGTGTTCTGATGATAAATGAACCAACCACAGCTATATGCTCCCTAATTCAGGAAAACCATATATATATAGCACTATTACATGAATAAGTGTGTATATAGATAAGAGCCTTTCATCATCAGGCAATGTGTTGCAGCCGTTACAGATCAAAGGCAGCATTTGGCATTTTAGATTAATTATAATGTAGGCGATGTGAAGCAGATGAAGCTATATGTATGTATATATAGGGTGCCAATTTATGGATGCCATGTTTAATTTTAAGAATGGTATTTCAGTAGAAAGAAATGTATGTATTTTTCTTTTAAAATATGATCATTATTTTCTTTATAATTCCAAAGACAAGAGTGAGCAGCAAGTAAAAGACTTAAGTTATGAAATAATATGATTTTAAACTTAAAAGTTATGAAATGGCCCGGAACATGATGATCCAAAAATTATTTGAACCCGAAATAATATGATTTCAATTCATCCGATCTGACCGATTATTAGATTTTTTTTCATTAAAAAACACTATAGACCCACTACACAATAGAAAATAGTTATTCCCTCACACATATAGTATAATTGTTAAATTCTCACTAATATTGGTGAATGGTAGTGATAAAACTAGAATTTGATACGTTCTACAATTCTCATAATTGAGAATACCAATCAAGCCACCATTAATAGAACATATTTATATTAAATAATCCAATTATTAGATTTATTTGACATAATTTAATAGGACATACAAGAATTAAATAAATTTATGAAATAAATTAATTGATTATAATCTGCCTTATGCCAAGCAAAATTATTCCTGTTACATATAGACCTGTTTGATATTGAGTTTCGAAAAATCGCTTTTTGGAAAAAAATTTTATATTTTTAATTTTTTTTAATTTTAAAAACTACTTTTAATAGAAGTATGTAAATTGATGTTTTTTTTCAAAAGTAGGTTTGAAAAAAATAGTTTATAAAAATATAAAAAAATCAGTCAATTAAATAAAAAAATTCAAAATCGGTTTTTAAAATACTCAACAACAATCTCAAACACTCTCATAGAGGTTCACGACACACGAGTTTAAATTAATCATAATTAATTTAAAAAAATGAAATATTTACTACATTTATTAAATTATACAGTAAATTAGTAATAATAAATAAAATTATATAATAAACCATCATGTTAAATATTGGAAATTTAATAAATCAAAACATATTATGTAATTAATTTAACAAATGAATGAATGATCAATATATACAATATTTTAATATAAAGACCAAAATGTTAGTGACATGAATTTAAAAAATTAAAGACAAATATTTATCATTTAATTCATCTTGAAAAAAAAATTGATGATGTAAATATGAATATCATCCAATGTGGGTGATCTTTTAGTAATTAATCTACTAATCTTAATTCCAAATGCAATTTTTTTTTTTTTTTTATGTGGAGGAAACAATCTTTAACGTTAACTAGTGATGCGTTATTTGCGTTCATTAATTCCCGCTAAAGACCTGCTCAAGATCCTACCAGTCTTTTTTACTCAGCTTTCTCCTTTCTTTTTCACAAATTCACACTCTCAGCTTCATCTCTCTCTCACAATCTGCAACTTCGATTCAGATTTCTTGATAGCTAATCAGCATGGATGAAGAATATGATGTTATAGTTCTTGGTACTGGTCTCAAAGAATGCATTCTCAGTGGCCTTCTTTCTGTTGATGGCCTCAAGGTAAAAATCAAATCTCCTTTGCAAAATGAATTCGATTTTTTAATTCATAATCTCCATTTGTGACTACCCACATTCACCTTTTTCACAATTTATGCTTTTGTGTTATCGGGTTTGATCACTGAGGAAAATATTTTCTTGCATTTAGCTTGAAGAATCTTTTTTTTTTTTTTTAAATTTCAGTTGTGCCACTAATTTGATGAAAAGTATTCTTGAATCTTCATGATAGTTACTATATTTATTCAGCATTTTACTAAATCTTGATCTTAAAAACAGGTGCTGCATATGGATCGAAATGACTATTATGGAGGTGAATCAACCTCTCTTAATCTTAATCAGGTAAATTCTCTCATTGTCATGATATATAATTTCAATAAATTATATTTTCATCTCTATATCTTTTTATGTTTATCTGATTATACTCTCCTATCTTCTTATTTATAACTGTAGCTTTGGAAGCGCTTCAGAGGAGATAAAAAACCTCCAGAAATCTTGGGTTTAAGTAAAGAATATAATGTTGATATGATACCTAAGGTATATATGTGTTATTTGAGTACATAGGACAATTGCTATCTTGGAGGTCTTTAGCTTTCTGAATCCTATTTTCATGCTTCTCCATTGATTTTTGGGCAGTTCATTATTGCCAATGGAAATTTGGTTAGAGTTCTCATCCATACTGATGTAACCAAGTATCTTAACTTCAAGGCTGTTGATGGAAGCTTTGTGTACAATAAAGGAAAGGTATAATGCACCTCTGATTGATGTGTTTTTTCTTTAAAAAAAAAAAAAGAATGAGGGGCAGATGGAGTTGAATTGGAAAATAAATAGAACAAACTTTAATTCATTTGGTCACAAACTACAGCAAGTAATGCTTTTCAGATCCATAAAGTTCCAGCAAATGATGTTGAAGCACTGAAGTCACCTTTGATGGGACTGTTTGAGAAGCGCCGCGCACGAAAATTCTTCATTTATGTCCAAGACTATGAAGAAAATGATCCAAAATCTCATGAAGGGCTTGACTTGAACAAAGTTACAGCAAGAGAGATTATCTCGTACTATTCTTATCTGCATATTTCTTCTTGATTTGCTAACATATTTTACTTGAGTTGAACTTGTATATAGGGACTCTTCAAGGAAAAACTTTCCATATGCCATCAAATCACTTCTCTATTATCAATTCTTCTTGCAGTTTTGTGCTCCGTTTCTTTTGTTTCTGCATTCACATTTGGGTCGATATTTGAAATTCATGTTTGTAATCAAATAGAACTTTTCATATGATCTTTTGAGATTGGACTAGCCACATTCTTATTCTCCTGTTTAGCATAGAGTATAGCTGTTTTCTTGTTGTAACAATTTAAACTCACACTTCCTGAAGACTAGGAAAGCTTGTCTTATTAAATAGTCAAATTTCTCGCTATCCTAATCTTCTAATGACAATATGTATAACTTTGGAAGTAATGAGTGCAAAGCACGTGATAGTATGAAAGAAATACAAATAGGAAAGTGTACACATGCGCACATGCACACACACTTGATAGCTCATCAATTTTGGTGTATATTAACGTTTGCTATTGTCTTTCGTAGAAAATATGGACTAGAAGATGATACAATTGACTTTATTGGTCATGCATTGGCTCTCCACCTTGACGATAGCTACTTGGATCAGCCGGCTCTGGATTTTGTGAAGAGAATGAAGGTGCATTTGTAAAGCGTTAAACAATTCTCGTATCAGTTAAAATTTCACACATTTCACCTGCTCACTAAGCATATTAGTATGATAGAATCAGCCATCAACTTGGAAATGTAGAATAAATTTATCCACTACCTAATAAAAAATAACATTTTCTTCAGCAAATAGCCAGCATTAAGGAATCAACATAACTATAGCAAATGTATACCTTACAGAAGCAGGAAATTCTTATTTAACCATTTTGACAAATTGTATTTCTTTCTAGGAATTTCTTGATGTTATGCCTAGAGAAACTCATTTTCTCAAAAATTTTGTATCCTTGTGCTATATAATGTTTTTCATAAGGATAAATATATATTTGCCTTGGAGTTGTTGTATTTTGACTATTCTGATTGATACAGCTCCAATGATTTTGGTATTTGTTTGGTACAGCTCTATGCAGAGTCTTTAGCACGTTTTCAAGGGGGATCACCTTATATCTATCCATTGTATGGACTGGGCGAGTTGCCTCAGGTTCGTTCTTCCCTGCGTTTTCTTTACTTGTTTTTAATAAAAGAAATGATAGTTAAAAAATTTTCAGTTTAACATGTAATGGTATTATCGACAGGCATTTGCACGCTTAAGCGCTGTATATGGTGGAACTTACATGCTAAACAAGCCAGAGTGTAAGGTATATGCCATATTATGTGTCCTGAACCATTTCTGGTGATCATCGTCATCACTATTATTCTCTCTAAGTCTTTTAAATATGTCAAGCTCTGGTACTTCCCTAATTTCAAGCTAAAGAGCATTGCTTCAAGGCTCACCCCTTAAACAGTGAAGTGGTTCTGAAATTTGAGTAATTAGGATGTCCAATGTGAACCTAAGTATGGTGTTTTCTTTTCAAGACTGCAAATTAAATGTTGAAAATTATCCTGGCATATGGAGCCTGATGTTACTTACTACTTACAGTTCGAAAGCAATGTTGTGCTTTATTCATATGTCGTTGTAATCATGGCAAAGCTCCAACTTATCTTGATTGCTTTGACATGGTGCAATATATAGTTCTTCTTTTATTCTTTATCTTTCAGTTTTCTTTCTTCAAAATCAAGAAACATCTTTTACTTTTGAAATGAAGTATGAAACTACTTGTTTTGGTGTTCAAGAAATTCTCAAACAGTGTTTATCTCTTTCATTGTCATTAATACTCCTCCCATGTGCTCTATGTTGTATTTAATGGGGGACTCTTCTGCTAATCTTATATTCATGAGACTATTTACATTTTTTTCTTTTTTCTTCTGATGATAGGTAGAGTTTGATGCAGATGGAAAAGCCATTGGTGTGACTTCTGAAGGAGAGACTGCAAAATGCAAGAAAGTTGTCTGCGATCCATCATATTTGGCTGACAAGGTACTTCTAACAAAAATTATAAATATACGAGCTTAAATCTCTTACAATAGTTCATGAGCTGAAATGAACATGATACACTTAAATGGCCCTCATGTGTCTTTCCTGTGGTGGAACAGGTAAAGAAGGTTGGCAAAGTGGCCCGTGCTATATGTATAATGAGCCATCCCATTCCACACACCCATGATTCGCACTCAGTCCAGCTTATTCTGCCCCAGAAGCAACTTGGCCGTAAATCGGATATGTAAACCACTAAATCTGTTCTCCTTTTCCTCTCTATCCTATTCATTTGGTTGCCTGTGTTGTAACTATGGTTACATGGTTCTATGAATATATGTGTGCTTGATGTCCAGTACCTTTAAAAAGTAAGCGATCAATCACATGTATAATAAACATGGTGATGAAAGAAAAGAAGACAAAAACGCTAATATCTAATTCTGTTGTTCTTATTCTCACTCTGTTATATTTCTTGAATTTCAACATGATAATAGGTACCTCTTTTGTTGCTCTTATTCTCACAACGTAGCTCCAAAAGGAAAATATATAGCTTTTGTTTCAACTGAAGCAGAGACAGACACACCTGAAGCTGAATTGAAGCCAGGAATTGACTTGCTTGGTTCAGTAGATGAGATATTCTATGACACTTATGACAGATATGAACCCATCAACAGCCCTGAAGCTGACAATTGCTTCATATCTTGTGTAAGTGGAGATAAACATAGCTCTTGCTAAGCTTTTTCTCCCACCTCTTTGAGATCTGCATCAAATTAAACATGTTTCGATCCATTTTTCGGCATGTTTTAGCAACTACTGGAAGTGTTCATGTGTAGGTATATGTGTGCATAGTCCTGTTCCTCTGTGCATACAAGTACTAGCTCAATTCAGAAATTTGTTTCTATTTTTGCAATAGCTCTATTAAGTAAGTTGTGGTTTAGGATTTCGTAATTCATTTCTTTTCTAGGCATTTCAACATTTGGTGATTAAAAAATGATTTGAATTACTTGCAGAGTTATGACCCAACAACTCACTTTGAGACCACAGTAGATGATGTGATTACAATGTACTGCAAGATCACTGGAAAGGTAACTTCTTAGCATTCAAATAGTGACATACAGCCCACAGATTTCAAAAAGACCAAGCAAACAACTCTTTAGGTCTTAGTGTTTGTGTGGGAAAGGAAGATAAATGAAGAACTGATTGACACTTGATCTTTTAACTTCCTTATAGATGAATTTATATACATGGGTAAGTTAGAAAATGAAAAAAGCTTTTATCATTCAAACCTGAAATCAAAGGAGCCTGGCTTATTCCCTCTCCAATTAGACTTCAGAATTCTTTCTGGAATATTAGTTTGTCCAAAAATTCCAGCAATGAATAGTTTTGAAGAATCTGTCAAGAAAAAAATACTGTTATTTTATCTGGGAAATACAGACTTTTGAAGGTTTGTTCGAATCATAATTACTTACTATTTTCATTGTGGGATATTGCAGACGCTTGATCTTTCAGTGGACCTGAGTGCTGCAAGTGCTGCTGCTGAATGACAGCAATGATTTTTGTTTTCCATTTGTCAAGTATAAGTTGAAGAAGATGAATCATTTACTGGAATATTATTTTCTTGGATGAAGGAGAATTTTGCATTTTCTGCTTAGGAAGAATAAATTTTGATTCTTTAGTTCATTTCAAAACTTTCCATGGTTCTGCAGTTTATAGCTAGCTCTTGAACAAATAATAAAATATATTATTATTATTATTATTATTATTATTATTATTATTATTATTATTATTATTATTATTATTATTATGTCATGGCTTGCATTATCTCTCCAGTGAAAATTACCAAAAAATTACATCTTCTATCATAATTTTGAGATTTTTGGTTTTTGCTTCTTTATTACAGTAATACTTTATACAAATTTAATTTATGTTAGAACGCAAATGAATTAATATGAGCACATTGTTGTGAATTTATAGATTTTGCTTCATATCTGAAATGGAAAAAAATATATTAGGATGGTGTAATAGTTGAATTGGAAGTCAAAATGTAAAGGAATAAATTTACATATATATATATATATTATTTGATTTTTTAAAATAAGTACTTAACATTTAGGTTACTTGTTATCTAGCCACGAATTCGTCAGTTTTTTTCATTTCACGAGTTAGATAGGTTTTGAATCCAATTTAACATTTAAATTTTGTTTAAGGGTCAATTTAAATTATTTAATATTTCAAAACACG
>CATIWF010032336.1:0-25027 GCA_949630135.1 Balakata baccata
AAAATAAACTTTGACTTTTGACTTTTTCCACCAACTTTTCAAACTTTTCAATTTAGTACATGAGCAAATTTATTTTCTTAAATTTCATATCTCAAATGACCTTATCTCCTTAAATTGAATATACCAATATTCTCAGAAAAATTTTCTCTTCGGAATGGTCTTTCCGATTTTGCAAAATGATCACCAGTGCAAAAATTTCGTTTTTGCAGTTTAGTCCTTTTTCTAAATCATGCCCGTAAAAATTTATCTGAAGTCCGATTTCTAAATTATTTATTTTAAAAATCCTAAAATTCAATTGTGATCACTTTGACATAATTGCGATAGTAAATGCATATCTCTAACTCTCAATCGGAATATCAGACTATAAATCTACACCGAGAACATTATTTATGTAAATCGGAGCCCTTAACCTCCAAATATCTCCATATAACTTTACCTATGGTGCTTAACTCAAATTCTTACCGCTGGGCAAAAACCATGTATTCCCGGTTCAGTCCGTTGCCTTGATTTACGTGTATGACACGAAATTGCAATGTTTCATCAAATCAACTTAATATTCATATTAAGCGTCATATTATCATATTAAATTAAATTTTTCACGCTTATATGTCCGTATTTAGACTCTGGTCGGTACGCCTCTGTACTGCGGTACAAACAACAGTAATGCGCGTATACGGTCAATGTCTATATCGCAGACGTGACAGTTCATTCATCTGATATACTAATATTTGTTATTGTTTCTATAAGCCCTTCTTCTTTATTGTCTTCATTGCCGTTTTCTTGTTCCTGACTGTCATATTCTAACTCAACACAAGGTAAAATGTACCTTTGTATATCATGATTTTACATGTAAAATGATAAGTATACATTTAATTAAATAGCAAATATTATTAAGAGTATAGATTATACTTACCACATCTCACATGTAGACCGTTTTATCCTATTATTGCATCTTTCAAAACTCAGCCATCTACAATAGAACTCTCTGACCAAGTAAAACATAAATAAATTGCATATTAGGTGTACATGCACCTAAAACATTGACAACTATTTCACCTTTTCTATTCATATATCTAGCTTTATCAGTTATAGACACATGCACATTAATAAATGTGTCATCCAATTCTCCTACACAGCCCTATAATATTTAAAATATGCTAATAATATTCATAAAACTAATTTCATTCAATATTAGCTACCTTTTGAAAATTTTACCTTAAACCACTTCCAAGTAATGTTAGTTGAATCATCTGGTATTGGGTCTGGTCTTGTTACCAAAAACATTTAATGTAAATGAATAATTGATCTGATAACTTTATTTATAACTCTACTAACTGTCTCCTCGAACCTTTCAAATACATATTTAGCAACACTATTTTTAGTATGATGAGCCAATGCCTATAAAGTAATTGCAATTGTAACGTCCGATGATATAGGCCCCGATCACTCGTGGCCATAACTTGGCGCGTCGGTTCGATTAGAGTCTAAATTTGGTCCCATGAAAAAATGATAAATTATAAGGAAAAATAAGTAAGGATATTATTAAATGGGAATTAAAATATTGGTGCAATAATTAGGAAAATTTTAAAATCACTCTATGGACAAAATTGGTATTGTTGGAATTGTTGGGGAAAATTTTGTAAAAAGTAGAGAAGTTTGTGGCACAAGAAGAATTTGCCATATTAAGAATTAATCAAGATTAATTAAACTAATCAACTAATAGGAAGAAAGATTGAGCTAATTAGTGAGACTCATTCATTTTAACCTTAATATAAAAGTAAAAAAAAGAGGTTTTATGCCAAAAACCTTGCCATCATTATCTTCTTCTTCTCTTTGTCGTCCCTTTCCTCCCATATAACCCTAACACTCAATTTGTGACCTTATTAAGCTCCTAAAAAGAGAAAAATAAGAGTTTAGAGAGAAAAAAAAGACAAGTGATTAAGGGTTTCTACCATAAAAAGTTGGGAAGAAAGGAAGAAGAAAATAAGAGAAAAGGGAAAAGAAGATTGAGAGAACCTTAGCCTACTTGAAAAAATCATTAAGGTGAGTTTCTTCTTATTAAATTAAATCTTTTTTCATCTATTTGAGACCTATATTGTTGATTGTTGTATTTGGAATTGGTAAGGTTATTTGGAGGTTATGTGAACTTGTATTGTGAAGTGTTGATTAGTTAGGGAATGATGAAATTAAGCCTTAGGTGGTTGTGAATTATGATTTTATGGCTTGAAAACTAAAGAAATAAGATTTATTTGGATGTGTATGGGGGCTGCCTAATGAAAAGGAATTAAAGTGGAAGATGTTTAGAATTGAATAATGTTTGACAAGTGCTTTAAGATGATGAATGTTAAGGAAAAAAATGGAACAAATTGAGTTGTTTTGTTTGGAATGAATTGAGTGAATGGCGATTGATCATAATGAATATAAATACGGTAAAGGAATGAAGAAACAAAGATATAAGAAGAGGTAGAAAAACATTAGGAATACTAGACATAATTAATGCATAAGCATTTTTTGTATGTGATATTGAATGAAATATTATTTATTATGTTAAGGTCAAACAAGTGGGCAAAGGAGTACCCATCAAGAGGTGGATAAAAGGAAAAAAAAAAGGCTACCTAACAAGTGAAGAAAAGAAAGAAAAAAAAGGAGGATTGAGGCTGATTAGGTATGTGTTTCTTTGATAAAAATCTTGTATGCCATAATAACCTTGAAATATTGTGTAATATTTATTGATGCATGTGATTTGCATTATTGAGTCTTAAATTGTTTTGTTTAAAGTTTTGTGGTAAATTGGCGTGATATGTTGAGGTTTATAAATGTATTTAAGATCTGAAAATTTCGGCCATAAGCATATTTACATAGGGCTATTGAATTAATTAATTTGTAATGAGACCAACATATGCTTTATTACAAATTCACTGGAACAGTCTTGATGAATTTTATCATAACTTATGTTTGGGTAATTGGATTGGTATAAAACCAATTGGAATTAAAACTTAACTGATAGTGCTAAAAATGTTATGAAGAACATAAGTTGCAATTCAAGTTATAACTAGGTCAAAATTTTATTACAAAATCTTGGGTTTGGAAGAACCATATAAATATTGGGCAAATTTTGGCTGGACATCTCATGGTAAATTGACCATAACTTTTGGTAAAAATTTTGGATTTTGGATTCTTTTTGCAAATTTAAGCTAAGACAATAAGATAAAAGTTTATAGAAGACCATAAAGTTTTAATCGAACTAGAAATTGAGTTCCAAGCCTACGGCCGTAATCTGCCATAAGTATGAAATTTGCATTTTTATTTTTTTCATGTGACATGATGTGTATTTATGATAAATGTTGAAAATTTAACCTTATTAGTACATATGGACATATAATATATTAATATGTAATAATGATAGCGATAACGATAATGTCAAAGCCTGAATACATCCAGCCTTAAACTAGAATAGTAGATAGTTTGGCATGCCAACCATGGAAAAAATAAAATGCGCGCGACAAAATATTGTTAAAGCCGGCAATGACACTATTAGAAAGAAAACCGGTAATGACATTGTTTATAAATCCAATAATATTGTATACATGTTGAGTATGAAATAATTATTTATACATTGATAATATATGAAATTTTATTTGTATCATATGTAATATATATAAAATGTGGCATGGATATATATATATATATATATATATATATATATATATAAGATTTTTGTCCTATGAAGCACAATTAAGCTAATAGCTTAGCGAGGGTGATTTTCCTCGCACAAGTCCAAAAGATTTGGAAAATTAGAGTAGCTGTCAAAAGAAAATACAGTCAAAAAGTAGCTTAAAGCCTCAAATTATTTTTGATATATTTTGATAAAGCCTCGTAATATATTATTAAAGTTTGCATTCAAGCAGTGTGTATATTGGGGTATGTAATACTAATATAGTGAGTAATATTTTGATGTAAATATTTGTTATATAGCAAGATACAGACTATAGACTTTAGATATATGCATGTTTTATATATATTTAAAGAAGAAAAAAAATAAGAATATTAAAAGTAAAGATATAAATAAAACAATATAATTTTAACATAACAAAAAAATTCAAAATAGTTTAACAGGTAAGACTCACTTACCTTGTTAATCTAGAGTGAGGTAAGGAGGTATTACAGCAACTATCTCACCTATAGTAAAGATTTTAGTTGGTTCTAACTTACCATTTTGTTTGAGCAAGTGACATAACTTAATCAATGTTACATTGTTCATCCTAAGCAAGTTATGGCAATCACTACCATCATTGTTTATAAACTTCTCCATTATTACCCTATGAGCATACCAATCAACAGAATACATTACTTTCAATGAATTGGATCTTTGCGCCTGTAACACCCATTAACTAGGGGTTAGTTGATATGCATAATATATGACTTAAAGTGAATATATGAGAGATATATTGAAGGTATATGAGGGTATACATGAGGTATATAGAGGTATACATAAGGTATATATGGAGTATATTGGTCAATTTTGGTTTTCGCTTGAAGAGAGGGATGAAATAAAATGAAGAAATTGGGAAAATGCATGATTCACGCCCATAACCATCGTGGTCAAAGATGAGCATTGACTATTTTTACTGTAGACATTCACGGCTATAAAGGGCTTTGTTCATGACCATGAAAGGGCTTTGTTCATGATTATGAAATGTCTTTGTTCATGACCGTGAAGGATTTATTCATGACTGTGAAAGGTCTTTGTTCATGACCATGAAGTAAATGTTCATGACTGTGAAAGGCGAGTATATTCTTATCTTCATTTTCACCATTTTATTAGCTCCCAAACCCCTTTCACACACACCCAAAAATATAAAAAAAAGTGATTCCTGATGGTTTTTGAGTAAATTAACACCAAATTAAGATTAAAGCAAGATTTAAAGGAATTTTCAACTTTAGTGAAGGTTTGGAGGAGAGAAAAAATTGGTGCAAGAGAGCCCATGAATTCTTTGCAGGATTAAGGGTGTTTTCTGCCATTAAGAGGTAAGAAAATCTATATGAAGTGATTGAGTTGTTTGGTTAGAAATCCATGGAAGAAAGGATATGAAAGAAAAAGGTTGTTTGGATTTTCTAAGTATTTATGTTCTTTAAAGTTATTGAAAGTGAGTTACCACGATATGAAGTATAAATCATGCATAATAACCATATTTTGGAGAGTATTGGTTAGTTTTACGTTTTTGTCATATTACCATAGACATAGTATTTGACATATGGTTATAATTGTGATAGGAAAACAAGTACAAGAGGGAGGAGATTGACAAGGACAGTAAATAGCTCATTGGTTGGGTTTTTTACAAGCTCCTAAAAGTGGTTTGTATATATATGCATTGTTATTTGCCCATTAAATGTGATAATTGCTTGAAAATAATGAGGTATGTGCACATTTGGTGTTGAACATGTTTATATATCTAGTAAGGTGATATTATATTATATGAAAGCATAAAATGACATGATCAAATGTTATAAAGGTTAATTTGAGTATTTGAATATGTATAAAAATATTAACAAGCAAGAAAATGGCAAAAGAGTTGAAGTGAGCAATGTGTGTGTGAACTTGAGTTGTGTGCGTAGTGGTGAATCCATTTTGTGTGATAATTGAGTTGTGATAACTTATTTGTTTTGGTATGTAATGACCATGAATGGTTTGTATTTGTGTTTAGGAAGTGTTTAGAAGTGAAATTTTAGTAAAATTTAAACATAGGAAAAAGTTTTTCCTTTTCACCACTAACGTCATCGCCATGCTGAAAACTGTCACCAACGTCAACACCTTACTGAAAACTATCATGGCTATGAATCAAGCTATTATGACCATGAACATAGTTCTAGAACGTTTCATGGCCAGGCTTCACCACTAGCTCAAATGTTCATGACTGTGAAGACACTCTTCACAGCAAAGGTGACCCATGTTTGAATGATGTTTTGGTGGGTCCGAAACATGCCAATCATGCACAAATGTTAAACTATACTCTAAAAATATATGGAAACATATTAGTAAACATAAATGAAATATATGTACATTCATGAATTATATATAATATGATGGAAACAAGAATGTGATTAAAACAAAGAGATACTTGGATATAAATGCTCATTTCTTTACTTGAGGACTACTTTAGGGTAAATGATGCATTATGAAAGGGATAAACGACACATATCGATGAAATGTATGAGTGAGGATCAGGTTATCTAGCCTTGGTCTGGGTGCTCCTTTTTCTGGTACTTATACCTATTATACTCAGTCAAGTTAGCTGAGCTCAAGTTTTGAGTGATCATGCTTGACTTGAGGGAGCTCGAATGATGATACAGATTACAGTAGATGAGTAGGATATCTAGCCCAGGATTGGATACGCTTATTTTATACCATGTATACAGAGTGAGTAGGATGTCTAGTCTTAGACTGGGTGCACCTACTTCACACCCCGTATCCAGCCAGTTCGGAAATAAGGCTTTGGCTATTTGTTGAAGTTGTTTAAGTGGTAAAGGAAGCAAACAAGACAATTAAGTTAAAAAGTAAAAAGTCATAAATGACTAGAATAGGTGATGTAGGCATATGAAATGTATTCCATGCATTAGGGAAATAGCTAATGCATGGGTTTTATATGATATATGTAAAAGTAAAGGCATAAATTATGACTTGGACATGACATTACATACATATGATACGATATTACTATATTTTTCATAAACACGATTTATATGATCATATGCCATGATTTGTTTTGTGCTACATGTGTTGATTGATTGCATGAGAAAATTCCAATGTTTATATGTATTATTGGGCTAGAAATAATTTAGTATGGGTTTTACTCATGCAAGTTAAGGAGCTTGTAGATAGTAAAATTGAAGGAAGAGAAGTTAGCAAGTGCTCATATCAAGAGTAGACATTGTGACCCGATTTGTAGATCTAAATTATTATGTTTTGTATTTTGTATATCCATACATATGAGAATAGTGTTATGACTTGTAATATGACGTATGTATTTTATACATGTATGGGGCTTAAAGCCCAAAACTGTATGTTGAACATGTATGAGTTTAATATATAAGATGAAAATGATAATTAACCGGATATAAGAAGTACATATAGTGACATTCTATCTATATAATGAGTTTGTTCTTGCTATAGGGTAATATAATAAGTATAGTCCTATTATATAGTGTGACACCCTACTTATATAATAGGAATAATCCTACCATATAAGTGGTATATCACATGACAAACTAAATTAACTTGTCTAAATTAAAATCTTTTTAATTATTAATTTTATTCATTTGTTTTTTTTTTAAAATTTCAATTGGATATCCTCTTTTTTAATTTCTTTGTCCATAACATCATTTCATCTATATACATATCATTTATCATAATTATCATTCACATATTACATATTATTAAATGTCCAACATATTTTAATACAAACAAAATATATTATCTATCCATATGCATGATTAATATATTAAAATAAAAGTATAAAATAACAGACTTAATAATCGGATCTTTTGTGTCTCTTCTAATATGGGCTTTGAACTCCTTCTTGGTCAACTTTATTATTTACTTTCTACAAGCTCCAATTTTCAGCATAAGAAAAACTCATGCTAAGCTATCTCTGACTTAGTGGTATATATAAGCATTTTAATTCTCTCATGTAGTTATACAAGTTCACAACATATATCTCATAGCATATTCTAAACAATCATGCATGCAACATACAAAGAATGAGCATACTAATATACAATGTCATTATTTATTAACGGTAACATATAATGCATCTTTCAAATTTAACTTATCACATAATATAATCACAACTTATGTTATGCCATAAATTATATAAACTAGACTTATTATATCACACAATTACATCTTACCTTGTATTTTTATGTATCATTTTAATATAAGTAGCCTAAATCTCATTCTCAGATTGTCTGAATACAGAGTGTAAAATAGGGATGCTCCACGAACTTAGGCTACCATATGCACAAAAATTTTTCAGTTAAGAGCACTCCACGAGCCAAGGCTAACTTGACTGGGCATAACATTATCTGTATACAAATAGGAACAAGAGCACTCCACAAACTTAGGTCACCTTGTTCATCATTTGTCTACTAAAATCATCAGTCAAATGCGTTCCATGAGCCTAGACCAACTTGATTGTGCAAGATATTATTATATATAATTAGGAATAAGAGCACTCCACAAGCCTTGGCCACCTTGTTCCTTAGAACCATATCTAAATCAATGTCGTAGTTTCCCCCTTAATGGTATACCATCTATCCTAATTCTAGTCAAGAGGTAGAGAAATAGGTAATTAATACCATAAATCATTTATTTCCATATAAGTGCATATGTCATAATCAATATACAACTTTCTTTTAACACACCTACTTACATGTTCATTATATAGAATTGGCAAATTCATTATTTAAAGACTCCAGGTTCATTATTTAGAACTTTCAGGCTCAATAATGAAGACAAAGTTGTTGGAGCAGCATAGGTACCAAAAGCAACTCAATCAATGGAATAACTATGATTCATTTCATTATAACTCAACCAATACAAAAGCATTTATACGACATTTGGTAAAGCGATAGTAGACACATTGAACTACAACTTTCATGTTTTGAGTTTCCATTAATTTGGCCCTTAAGATGATCAAAATAAGTAAATACTATAGGGTATCCCATTTATATTCTTACATATATCTCTCCCCATAGACCAAATCTTGCAAAATAATTTATATAGCAATAAACCTAAAATATAAATATATAAGTTTTATGTTTAGAACTTCTTCAAAATCAAAATTTATAATCATCAAAATTGTGGTAAAATATACTGCCTCTACATAGCACTAATAACTCTAAACAATATAAGAACAATTGAAGACAAGATTACTTATCAAGAAAAAATTAATTTGGAGTGTAATTGATGTAATTCTTGAGGGAAAAGATGAAGGAATTGGGCAGTTATTTTTGGGAGAGAAGAAAAATAGAGGGAATGATAGAAAAATATAGAAGTTAGTCTTTTTTATAGCCGAAAATTTAATTCCATTGACTTTGGCCCCTTGCTCTCGTCCATTGGATTTTTTTTAACCATCTATTTTCTTTTTTTTTTCTTTTTTTTTTCCTTTTCTTTTCTTTTCTTCTCTCTCTTTTTCTTTTTCTTATTCTTATTCTTTTTCTTCTTCTTCTTCTTCTTCTTCTTCTTCTTCTTCTTCTTATTATTATTATTATTATTATTATTATTATTATTATTATTATTATTATTATTATTATTTCAACATTTTTACATATATCTAATTATACTAGTCTTTATTAAAAAGCAATTTAACCATATAATCTAATCTAATCAAATTAACTCTGTCAATCAATTAAATTATTTTAATTTCTAATTTAGTCATGTATTCAATTTCATTCATAATGTTTTTTATATGATTTCTATGTATATCAACCACACACTTAGTTTAACTTAGCCCTGATTGGCGGGTGTTACATATAGGTAGGGCATCACATTTGATTGGTATCAAAGCATTGGTTTAGGCGTTTCTAGTCCTAAATGGGGAAAATGATTATCATGCATGCATGTATATGTCTTTATGGCTCTGATATGAGCTACTTCTATGTCAACTTATAGGATATAGGGGATGTTTTCAGAAGAGCATGACCCTAGCATGGTTAATAGCCATAATAACCCAGATACTGGGACTATTTAACATCCTAAAGCTGCAAGTGTAAAAGGGTATGATGCGGCACCTGAATCCTCATAGCCTACGGTTGAGCAACCAGAGCAAGAGGAGAATCCTTTCATATGCCATATGGCCGATATATTTAAGAGAGTGGTGAGAGCTATACCACAGCCTGCTCCATAGCCACCACCTCCACCTAAGCCTAAAGCTATTATTTAAAAGCTTAGGAAATACGGTGTTGCTGATTTCTATGGTAAGATGATGATGATCCTACTATAGCAAAGTAATGGATTGAGAAGATAGAGAAAATATTTAGAGAGTTACAAGCGGATTTGGAGGATAAAGTGAGATTTGCCTCTTCTTTGTTACAAGAGGAAGCATATGAGTGGTGGAAGTCTATTCTTGTTAAGCTAGAGATTGAGGAATCAATTACCTGGGATTTCTTTACGGTTGAGTTCCATGAGCAATACATTCCTTTAGTTTATCTTGATGAGAAGAAGGAGTTTATGGCACTAAAGCAAGAAAAGATTATAGTGACTGAATACTAGAGGGAGCTTATGAGATTGAGCAAATATGCCTCGGATAAGATAGCAAAGGAAAGGTATAAATGCAGGAGGTTCGAAGATAGCCTCAATTTTGAGGTTGGTGATGTTGTGACTGCATTGCAGCACAACAATTTTGCTAAGTTGATTTCTTTAGCCCTCAGTTTGGAGCAGATAAAAAGAGAAAGACATAGGAAACGTCTAAGAAGCTAGCTATCCCTAAGGCCCATTCTTTGGGAAAGAAAGGTTATTTCTTTTCGAGCTGTCTGTAAGGACAACATACAGGGAAGAGTTATTCATAGCCACAGGTGGGATCCTTTGGGAGAGGATAGCCACCTAAAACCTTTTCAGTTGTGGCTAGTTCTTAAACACATATAGGGGGAGAAGCTACACCTATATGTAGTATTTGTGGCAGATCTCATAAAGGAGAGCGTTGGTATGCCACTAGTGCATACTTTTGGTGTGGATCGAAAGAGCACTTGAGGAGAGATTGTCCTTTACTAGCTGGTAGTATTTCTACTCAGACAGCTAAATGTACTCTGACATAAGCTATGATACAAACTTATCGAAGATAAGGTTGGCCAAGACAGGCAATCATGGAGACAATAAATAGACTGAGTTCCAATAGAGCACCAACAAGAGCCTATGCGGTGAAAGCCAAGGAAGATCAAGCAATGACTAATGTCATTGTTGGTATCTTTTCTTCATACGACATTAATATTTGTGCACTTATAGATTCGGGTTCTATGCATTCATACATTTGAACAAATATACATAATCAACATGATTTAATTAGAGGAGATTTAGAGTTTGAAATTGAAGTTATGAATCCATTAGGGCACAGTGTGAAGTGAGTAAAGTATATCAGTCAATTAACAGTACATGGGAAAGAATTCCCTACAGATATGACCGAGTTGCCTTTGTTAAAGATGTGCCTAAAAGGTAATCGCCTCAGGAACTTAGTGTACACATTCATAATAGCTTTCTTTCATTATATTAGTATTCATTTGCATATGAATTGATATAGATCTTAAGCTGATTAATGAAAGTCCATGATATCAAATATAGCATAAAGGAAATCATGAAGAGATCATGATAATGAGATTCCTATCATGTGTAATTATATTAGAATCTAAATTATCCCTAGCCATAGGATCAAAAATACAGGAAATTATTAATCTTGATAGACTTGGACATGTTATACTACTTGATTGGATCAAGCAATAAAACTTATAAGCTGAAAGCATAAGATGTTTAGAGTTAACATATGAAAGCTTGCTAAGAGTAGTCAAGTACATTGGATGACCTATTATGAGACGATCATATGGATTATCTATTTGAATGTCAATGATAGTCTCATTATAGCAATGATGCAAATATCCTTAGACTTAAGGTACTCAAGGATATCTTGGATATTGATTCTGTGCTTTGACTCCATTCCTTATTGCCTTTCAAAGGTCATTTATAGGGTGGTGATTAGGTATAGCTTAAGGTATTATAAGGTAATTGGGTAGCCAACAGAGGATTCACCACTTCTAATAGATGAAGAGTATACCAATGGCCTCTTGTCAGGATCATTACTCGGTAATCTCTAGCTATAGTGGAAATGTTATGAAGATAATCTTTAATGACAAGATCTAACATCACTTAGGCAAGGTGTGACATAATCAGTCTAGCGGGAGCTGATACGTAGTTCATGCTCTAAACCGAGTGGGGTATAGGATGGTGAAAGCACGAATTGCATGGATTATTGTTTATGGAAATATTCATAGTCAAATCACTGACTTTCTAGCCAATTAAGAGTCATAATGTGTTGCTAGATATCGCTCGTAACTTGCTCGAATTAATTGCTAATTTTGGTGGCCAACATAATTAGGAACCTAATGAGTCACATGCATTGAAGATGTGAAAAATGAGTAAAATGGTCTTGGATTGGATCCAAAAATATGAGGAAAATATTTGGGGTCGGACAAATTGGAATCATGAAAAAAATGTTTCGGAACATTTTGTGGTCACCGAGGCTTACAGGCCTGCACACCCATTGCCCAAAAGAATGTTGAGTGGGCAGATTTACCCACTCCCCGCCAATTCTCCTATGTTAGTGCTCTTTTGATTTTTGAATGCTATTTGGGTTTAAATTGGACTTTAAACCCTAGACAAAATTGGGAGACATATTTATATTAATTTTCAAAAGAAAATTAATGAGAGCCACCAGAAAGAATTAAGTATTAATTCTTAAAAATTCGTTCAAAGGGCATACACATTGCGAGCACTTTGTGTGTATTCAAACCATCACCCTTGTAGTTTTTTCTTCCATTTCCACATGGATCAATGTTAGAGATGATGCTAATTTATATTGTTGTAGTTTGTGATAACCTGACAAGAAGGAAAATTGAAGAATCAACCTAAGAAATTAAATGTACAATTTCTAACTATGCTTTCTTGACTTAGTTTTAATGGTACAAATTTAATCCTATAATTCGGATTTTGAAAAATTTTATTTTCCGTTGCGTTTTTAGTATGTGATATATCTTCAAAACCTTTTATTGGTATCAAAGCCCCCTTGTATCTATTAAAATTAATTTTTATTAAAAGTGCAATTGGATTGTACAATTTTGGCATTTTTGGTTCCATAGGTTTGAAATTTTGAAATTAATTTGTTAAATTCGTTTTAAATATTTTTATATCAATAATCTATTAATGGAATGATTGAAAATGATTATTTTCATTGAAAAATGGTTTGAATGTGATTTAAATAATTTATTTCTAATTTATTGCAAAAATTACCGAAAACTATGTTTTGATGGACTAGTGATGTTGTTTGGTTTAATTGATTGGGCTGTTTACAATTTTTTTTATAATTTGATCATGGAAAAAGTATTTAGATATATTGATAATGTGTTTAGGCTTATGGAAGGATCCAATAATTAATTAAAAATTATTTTAATTAATTTACAAACAAACATCGAAACAAGGCTGTTTTAGTGCACATGACGGGATTGTTTCGTTTGATTTTTTTGTATATGTATATTTTGGTTCCAATACCTTAAAATAATTTTTATGTAATATTTGATATGTTATTTTGATGTTAAATTCATGCCAAAATTATTTTTATTAAATTTAAATTTCCAAATTAATTCTAGATAGTAAATGAATCGTTTTAAGTGTCTAATGTGTTAGTTCGTTTGTCTTGATGATTTTGGTTTATGCCAATATTATTTTGATGGGCTTGAGTTAATTTAAAGATGATTAAAGTGATGATATAAGGTTATGAAAAATTTTGGAAATTAATTTTGAATTGATTTAAGGTGAGCAAATTAATATATAGTATGACTAGAATATGGTATGTATGTATGTTAAAGTTAAATTGTTTTATTTTTACATCATAATAACATAATTTTAAGGTGGATTAATTTTGAATTAATTTATGAAAATATAGAATTTTATTAATTTGATTAAATTTTAAATTCCATATTAAAATGACATACAAAATTGAATTAACCAAAATAATATAAGTGGATAATTTTCGGTTCAAGTGTTGAAACCGTTTTTCAAATTTGGAATCCAAAATTGTCACTACCTAATTTATCTTTATTTTATGCATTAAAAAAATGCATACTAGGGGTGTATAGAAAGTCATGATGAATGATTATGGACTTAGGCCCAATGTGATTGAGCATGCATGATTAATTTTTGTTTTATGGTAAATAGAGCTTGTGTGTCTCTGCCTTTCCCTTTTTTTCTCATGTATTTTTTTTCTCATCTTACTCCCCTTAAATGTAAATCGAAGTTTTTCTATTTTGAAATATGTAATTGATTATAAAAGATTAGGATAGAATGAAGATGCAAAGGAGCAAGAAGTAAAAGAGATAGTGTCATATGCAAGAAAACTTAAAAATAGGAATTTGATTTCTATTTTTAGATTGTAATTCATGCATAAACTTAGGTGAGACCTAGTTAATCTTTATTTGGCTCAAGAGATTGACATTAGCATATCCTTAATCATGTCATATAGTTAGTGTAACTATCTTTAATTATATATGTGATGAATGTATGATATATAAATGCACGCTAAAATAACATGATGAGAGTAAATTAATAAAATCTCTCACTTAATTAACATTAAAGCTAACACCTTCTATTAATATAGCAAGAACCAAAGTTCTTTTAGATTTGGGATTGTTGGGCAACCCAAGCCCACTCTACAAAAATATATTCAAACTATGGAAATAAGATTTCCTGATTAATGGTCGGCTTTAACAAGAAGCAATTGATTTGTTGGACAAACCCAAGGTCAATGTGGATTGAGGCAAAATTGGGTAGTATATATGAGATATACATGCATCAAGAGTTGATAGCCCAATGTAGGTGCATATATCAACAGTTGATAGCACGAGATTCGATAGTTTCATGAGAATGCAATTGGAATGGATCGTATGCCTACATTTGAACCTAAGGTGGCTTGTTGGGCAAACCCAAGGCCATTCTTAGGGACATTGAATATCGACCCACTAGGAGAACTCATAACGAGTTTTCTCGAATTTATAGTGAGGGCTATGGATTTGCAATAAAATAGTGGGAGCCATAATACATTTTATTAAAGACCTAATATCTTGCATTCATTCACGTACACATTTCTAAATCTCAATCTTTATATGTAGGTTGTTAGAATCATATCATTCATTATGAATCAAAGTATAATCATGAGTCATACATTTTGAATAACCTAAGTTTCTTTGACTAGCTTAAAACTGAGAATGGTTCTCAAATCAAATTGCCAAAATCTTGGAATAGTCGTTTTCTTTCCCTTACTGTTAGAGATGCAAATATTATGAACAATTTGCATACAAATACTTGGATAATAATGGATTAGTTCTATGTTATTTGAACTTTAAAAGCATCACTAAAATGGTTATAAAACCATTATGTATCATCTTAGGGTCATACCAAGCGATATAAGATAACTAAATTGCTCTACTACTCCAAGGTGATAGAAGAGAGATCTAAAATGTGACATGCATTATAGATAAAAAGAAAGTGTAGAGAGACAATTCAAAAGGTAATTTCTTCCATTTTAGTAAGAGTTATAAATGGAAATGGAATAACAAAACTTGTTTAGAGTTTTAAAGAAGCAGAAGGATAAGACATATATATACACCTTCTACTTCAAATAAATTTGTTAAAGAGGATAACATTGTTTCTTGTAATAATATATGAATATTAAATACCGCATGTATGTATCACATATACAAGTTATGCAAGACTAGACAAGCAATAAAAAGCTTAAGAAGAGAGAGTCAAAATTGTCTACATTGGCTATAAAGCAAAAGTTGTTGCAATAACTTTAGAGGCTTAAGTTTTGACACTCTCTAGTACGCTTATTCAAAGGATTAAACAATTGCAGTTTTGTTTTAGTTTATAAATAAAGAATATAATTTTTATTTAATAGTTCAACAAAAGCTTTTCATTTGACTATTAAGAACAATTGTTATTCTGTATGGTTAAATGATATTCCTTATGAAACTAAAATATTATACAATAGAGTTTATAATCTTGGAATGCTTGATTTTATCCTCCATGTTAAATTTAAATGGCTGTTGATCGAAAACCATAAATTATGGCATTGTCAACTCGGGCATATAAACAAGAATCACATGATGAGTTATAGTAACTTAGAGTCATTTGATTATGAATCATATGACATATGTGAATCTCATTTACTAAGCAAGTTGACAAAATCATCTCTTTGTGAAAAAGAATGAACATGCAAAAGGACCGATGGACCTTGTACATATGGATGTATATGGACCAATATTCATGCATGCCATAAATGGTTTTGTATGCTTCATTACCCTTTATTATGATCATTCATAATTTGGATATTTGTATATAATGTGATAAAATTTAAAACCTTTGAAACATTCAAAGAATTCAAAAATGAAGTAGAGGAACAATTCGATAAAAGTATTAAGACACTTAGATTGGATTAAAGTGAAATAATACTTAAGTTAAACGTTTCAATATCATCTAAGAGATAATGAGATTTTAGCTCAATGAATCCTACCTTATACACTATAATATAATGATGTGTCCAAAAGGAGAAAATGAACCTTGTTAGATATGATGAGGTATATAATAAGCTTTTAGAATTTCTTAAAGTTCTTTTTATGGTCATGCACATGAGATTATATTTATGTGATAAACATAATACCTTATCAGTCAATTGATATTGTTCTATATAAGATATGAAATAACATAAAACTTATTCTTTCATAAATGAAAGTTTAGGATTTTCCTGCCTAAGAGAAGCAGATAATGTTGGATTAGTTAAAAGCCAAATCTAACCTAATGTCTGTTTATAGGATGACTAACGAGTCTTTTGGATATCAATTTTACCACTATTTGAACAAAAGACGTTTGTTCAAATCTTTCAAGAAAAAGAGTTTCTTCCATAAGAAGATAGTGGGAGCATGATTGAACTTAATGAAGTTCAAGATGCTCAAGTACACACGAATCGACAGACAAAGCTTAAAATTTGTTACTCATAAAGATGAAGTGATAGTAAGACCTTATGAAATATAAGAGCTTCCTAAGTAAAGTGAGATACAAGTTATTCCTAAGAAATATAGATCTCTTATAAGTGAACAAAAGGGTCGTATTACTAATAAAGGATGATGAGTCTACTACTTATGAAGATATTAAAGAGTTTAAAATATGACTAATGGCCATAAACCATAAGTCGAATACAAAATTCATGACATAAACCAAGTATGAACTTTAGTTAACCTATCTACTAGGACAAAAGTCTATTGGGTGCAATCGGGTCTTTAAGAAAAAGACCGATATAGAAGGAAATGAGTTCCTTATAAAGCTAGAGTTGGTAGTTAAAGGACATCATAAAAAACAAGGGTTGACTTTGAGGAGACCTTTTACTCCACATATTATGCGTAAATCCATCATATCACATATAGCCATTGCTAATCATTATGATGAGATTTGGTAAATGGATATGAAGACAGTTTTCATTATGAAAATCTGACCTAGGATGTGTACATGACACAACCTAAGAAATTCATATCTAATGATGGCCAAATAGGATGCAAATTGCAAAATCCATTGATGGATTGGTATAAATATCCAGGAGTTGAAATATCCAAATTGATGAGGTAATCAAAGAGTTTGTTTTCTAACAACATATGGATAAATCTTGTGTTTTTCAAGAAGGTTGGTAGGTGTGTTATAGTATCCCTAGTGAAGTATGTGGAAGACATATTGTTAGTAGGAAATGATCTCTAGTTTCTAAGTTAGTCAATTTGTTACTCTAAAGCATTTCCCTAAGAAAGATCTTAAAAGTGACCTATAGAAGAGGATTAAGATCTATAGAGATAGATCAAAAAGGTTATTTGATTGTTTTTAGTCTATATAACTAAGATGTTAAAGTGATTAGCATGAAATAGTTCATGAGATGATCTATTCTTATGATCGATAGGAATACCTTTTCTAAGTTTTTATGTCCAAAGATATAAGACAAATGAACTAGCACGGTTGGGGTTCTATAAGCTTGGGCAATTGGATCCATTATGTACTATGCTATGTACTAGGCTCAATGGATATCATGCTCTGAGTGTCATAAGTGGATATCAATATGATCCTGTAGGGGTTTATGGGTGACTGTAAGAACATTCTTAAATACTTGAGAATGATTAAATATACATTTTTTATTTAAGGAGAAAGTAAGCTTAAGGTAAGCAGGATTATAGATGCCAACATCCATTTTGATAAGGATAACTCAAAATCCTAATCGTGCTATATATTCACATTAAAAGGTTGTGTAGTCGATTGGAAGAGTTCCAAACAGGTAATGACTATGGATTCTATAATTAAAAGTATATTATAGCTAAGAAAATAGTTTGGATAACTAAAATTTATCACAAGTTATAAATAATTCCTAGCATTGTTTATGATTGGAATAACAATGGCGACACTGGATGACCAAAAGGAATCATGGTCTCATCGTAGATCCAAACATACGCCAGATGTTACCAATTGATTAGAGAAATCAAATGGTAGACATGATGTAATAGTAGAAAGAGTTTTGATCGATTCATTAAACCAAAACCTCAAAAGGAATATGATAGTCATATCCTTACCTATGGTGTAATGTATAATGGCGATTGGATTTAGTGCAAGTGGGAGATTGTTAGAGATGTGCCCAAAACGCAATCACCTTAGTATACCTATTCATAATGACATTTTTTTATTATATTAGTATTCATTTGCATATGAATTGATATAGATCATAAACTAATTAATGAAAATCCATGATATAAAACATAGCATAAAGGAAATCATGATAATGAGAATTCTATCATGTGTGATTATATTAGTATCTAAATTATCCCTAGTCATAAGAGTAACAAGATGTGACATTACTGAACTGGATAGACTAGCACATGTTATACTTCTTGATTGGATCGAGCAATAGATCTTATAAGTTGTGAGTATGAGATGTTCAGAGTTAACATGTGGATGATTGCTAAGAGTAGTCAAGTACATTAGATGACCTGCTATGAGACAATCATATGAATTATCTATTCAAATGTCAATGATAGTTTCATCATAGCAATGGTGCAAATATCCTTAAACTTAAGGTACTTAAGGATATCTTGGATATTAATTCTATGCTTTGACTCCATTTCTTATTGCCTCTCAAAGGTCGCTCATAGGGTGGTGATTAGGTATAGCTTGAGGTATTCAAAGGTAATTGGGTAGCTGGTAGAGGATTCACTACTCCTGATAGAGGGAGAGTATACACACGTCCTCTTGTCGAGATCATTACTTAGGAATCTCTGGCTAGAGTGGAACAGTCATGAAGATGGTCTTCAGTGACATGTCTAATTGAGTATGAGTCCCAGTAACAAGATCTAACACCACTTAGGCTAGGTGTGACATAGTCAGTCTATCAAGAACTAACACATAGTCCATACTTTGAATAGAGTGGGGTATAGGATGGTGAAATGACAAATTGCATGGATTATTATCTATGGAAAGGTTCGTAGTCAAACCACTAACTTTCCGGTCAATTAGGAGTCATAATGTGTTGCTAGATACTGCTTATGACTTGCTCAAATCAATTACTAATTTGGGTCACAAGTATTGGAGGTGTAAAGAATGGGTAAAATGGTCTTAAATTGGATCCAAAAATATGAGAGAAATATTTGGGGATGGACAAAATCGAAATCACAAAAAAAAGTTTCAGAAAATTTTGGGGTTGTCGGGGCCTGCGCCTAGCTAGCAGCATGCTTAGTGGGCAGATTTGCCCACTCCCCCCCCAATTCTCCTATTTTGGTGCTCTTTTGATTTTTGAATACGATTTGGGTTTAAGTTGGACTCTAAACCCTATAACGAAATTGGGAGACATATATATATTAATTTTTAGAAGAAAATTAATGAGAGCCTCCAAAAAGAATTAAGTGTTAATTCTTAAATATTCTCTCAAAGAGCATACATATTGCTAGCACTTTGTGTGTATTCAAACCATCATCCTTGTGGTTTCTTTATTCCATTTCCATGTGGATCAATATTAGAAGCGATCCTAGTTTGGATTGTTGTAGTTTGCGACAATTCGACAAAAAGAAAAACTGAAGAATCAATCCAAGAAATTAAAGGTAGAATTTCTAACTATGCTTTCTTGAATTAGTTTTGATGGCACGAGTAGAATTCTATGATTCGGGTTTTGACAAATTTTATTTTCTGCTGCATTTTTTTTATGTGATACATCTTCAAAACCCTACAGTCTTTCCATGAATATGATGTTATTTTGGGCATGGATTGACTCTCAAGACATGGGGTAGTGGTTTATTATAAGTCTAAGTGTGTGAAGCTCAAGACAGTAGAGCAAGAAGAAGTGATAACGAGGAGCAAAATGTTCCTACAACAACCATAAATTATTACCATATTGAAAGCTCAGAGGATGATTAGAAAGGGATGTAAAACTTATTTGGCGCATGTTATTAATACCCGAAAAGGAGGTCCCGATCTTAAGGATATTCTAGTAGTTAATGAATTTCTGGATGTGTTTCTAGAAGAATTACCAAGTTTATCTCCTGAGAGAGAGGGGTTGATTTCTCTATTGAGCTTACTCCTGGTTCGATGCCTATATCTATGACACCATATAGGATGGCCCCCTCAAAAATGAAGGAGCTTAAGTTATAGTTGCAAGAGCTTCTTGAGACCTATTATATTCCTATAGTGCACCAGTGCTATTTGTGAACAAGAAAGATGGATATTTGAGATTATGTATTGATTACTGGCAGTTGAATAAAGTGACTATTAAGAACATATATCCTTTACCCTAGATTGATGACCTCTTCAACCAATTTAAAGGTGCTGGAGTATTTTCCAAGATAGATATGAGATCGAGTTATCACCAATTTAGAGTGAAGATGGAAGATATAGCCAAAACTATAGTCACTATGAGTTTTTAGTAATGCCATTTGGGTTGACTAATGCTCTAGTAGCATTTATGGATTTTATGAATAGGATCTTTAAGCCATATCTAGACTAGTTCGTGGTTGTCTTTATTGATGACATCTTAGTTTATTCAAGAGATCCAATAGAGCATAAGAAGTATTTGAGAATAGTGTTGCAGACATTGAGGGAGCATAAGCTTTATGCCAAGCTCTCAAAATGTGAGTTTTGGCGGAATGAAGTGATATTTCTAGGACACATAATAGTTGTAGAAGGTATTAGAGTTGATCCTAATAAGATTGAAGCGATTGTGAATTGGAGGCTTCCATAGAATTTGACCGAGATTCGAAGTTTTCTTTGCCTTACTTATTATTATAGGTGATTCATTAAGGGTTTCTCAATGATTGCCACTCTTTTGTCAAGGCTCTTGAGGAAAGATGTCAAGTTTAAGTGGACAAATAAATGTCAAGCTAGCATTGATTAGTTAAAGAGTATGCTTACAAAGGCTCCTGTGTTGACAGAACCGATCTCTGATAGAGAATATGTCATTTACAATGATGCATCTCATAATAGATTGGATTGTGTATTGATGCAAGAAAGAAGGGTAGTAGCGTATGCTTCGAGACAATTGAAGGCACATGAGAAGAATTATCCTACACATAATTTGGAATTGGCAGCTATAGTCTTTGCACTAAAAATTTAGTGTCATTATTTATACGGGGAAAAGTGTTTCATTTATACTGATTACAAGAGTTTGAAGTATTTGCATACATATAAGGAGCTGACTTTGAGACAAAGAAGATGGTTTGAGTTGATCAAGGATTAAGGATGCACAAAAGCAAGATAAGAAGCTAATTGAATTAGTTGAGTTGATGTTATGGGGGAAAGACCCGATTTCACCACAGGCCCAGATGATGGCTATATTATTGAGGTAGATTTTATGTACCTGATAATGAGGACCTTAGATAATAGATGTTAAAAAGGCACATGAAAGTAAGCATTCTATGCATCTAGGAAGTAACAACATGTATCAAGAAATAAAGAGCAGTTATTGATGGCTAGGTATGAAGAAGAATATTATAAAGTATACTACTAGGTATCTAATTTTTCAGCAAGTGAAGGTTGAGCACCAAGTACCTTCAAGTTTGTTACATCTAATCTCTATTCTGGAATGGAAATGGGAGCAGATTACTATAGATTTTGTAATTGGGTTAATATTGACATCAAGGAAACATGATACCATATTATTAATTGTAGATAGGTTCATGAAGTCAATATATTTCTTTCCAATCAGGAAAGATTATTCGATGAATCGATTGACATTGATTTATATTAACGAGATAGTACGACTTCATGTTATGCCTATTTCTATTATACTAGATAAAGATCTTCATTTTACTTCTCAGTTTTGGAAGAGTCTTCAGAGTGCTTTAGGCACTAGGTTACATTTTAGCACAGCTTTTCATACTTAAATGGACGGTCAATTTGAAAGATTATCTAGATTCTAGAAGATATGATGAGGGGTTGTGTTATTGAGTTCGAAGGCAGCTGGTATAAGTATCTTTCTTTCACGGAATTCACTTATAATAATAGCTATTAGTCCAGCATTCAGATGGCTCTCTATGAGGCATTGTATAGTAGAAAATGTCGGATGCCATTATATTGGATGGAACTTAGTGAAAGGAAGATAGTAGGCCTAGATCTAGTGAGGGAAACTGAGAAGAAAGTAAAGGTATTTCAAGATAAGCTTAAAGCAACTATTGACATACAGAAATCATATAATGATCTCAAGAGACGAGATATTGAATATGAAGTGGGAGATAAGGTTTTCTTGAAAGTTTCTCCTTGGAAGAAAATCTTGAGATTTGACAAGAAAGGTAAATTAAGTTCGAGGTTTATAGGGCCATATGAGATTTTGGAAAAAAGTCGGACTAGTTGCTTATTGACTCGCTTTACCTCCAGAGTTAGAATCAGATTCATAATGTATTACAAGTGAGTCAGGATTTGACTTATGAAGAGGAACTGATTTGTATTCTTGCCAGAGAAGTTAAAGAGCTTTGAAATAAGCAAGTTCCATTAGTTAAAGTGCTATGGAAGAACCATGCAGTCAAAGAAGCTACTTAGGAAAGCGAATAAGTGATGAAAGCACAATATCCCCAATTGTTCCACTATGACATATTAGGTATATTTCGGGAATGAAATATTTTTAAGAGGGAGAGAATTGTAATACCTATTAACTAGAGGTTAATTGTTATGCATGAATATGTGATTTAAAGTTAATATATGAGAAGTGTATTGGAGGTATATGAGAAGTGTATTGGAGGTATATGGGATATACATGAGATATATATGGAGTATATTAGTCAAATTTGGTTTTGATTGAAGAGAGAGATGAAATAAAAAGAAAAAAAAGGAAAATGCATACCCATGAACAAAGCAATTAACGATGAAATCGATACTAATGAACTATAAATTACATGATAGAAAATGGACTTTGGTTGCTTTCACCTGCATAGATAGAATTGTGTATGTGATCAAATTTGCTAGATTTCTTGATGTTAATGGCTGAGATAGACAAAGCTACTGGATAGAGGTCATCGGTAGAGATCGTTCAACTATGGAAGGCTACTCAAGCTAAGAGCCTTAAGATTGCAAGAGGGATAAGAGAAGTAGAAGTAGCTATGAAATCGAAGATGAGAGATATTAGATATGTGAGGAAGAAGAGGAAAGACAGTTTAGGATTTTTAATTTTAAAAATATAGAAATTAGTAATCCCATTATATAGGAATTAGTAAAGACATGGAGGAGGGAAGTATTAATTAAAAAGTACTAAGACATACCTTATTTTTGAACCAATTAATGGATTAGTAACTAATTCTGTGAATTTTACGTATCAAATGAGCCTAAAAAGTATTGAAAATAGAATATGTGTAGCATTTCTCATATTTTAATTGAATTTGGCCCCCTTTGGGATAGCATAAACATCTATTAAAGGGTTTAATAATAAAAAATGAATTAATTATAAAAATAAGGTTAAATTGTTAAAAAAAATTGAAGAGTTATTTAAAATAAAAATTAAAAAAATAAATATTTAAGTATATTTAATAAGATATATATAAATAAGAGTATATTTGTAATTGTACAAAATAACTATACTTCAAAAAAGGTAAATGACATATAATTTCGGATGGTTAAAAATAGAAAGTGAGCATATCTTTTTGGGATATAGTTATGTACTTTCAATTTTTTCAATTAAATGAACGAATTTTTGACATTTTATCAATTTAGATATTTCATCTATTTTGGTAGAAATAATTACAAAAATATCTGAATTTTCTGGCAAGTAAGCTACTTAGTCAATATTATTACCTGTAAGCAAGCAAAATACCCGTGCAATATTGATAAATCAATTATTTAGTTAGAAAAAATATTATCGTCAAAAAATTCAGATAAATTATCAATTTTTTTATTATATTGATTGAAATATATAAATTGATAAAATATTAAAAATTTATTCATTGAAAAAATTAAAAGTACAAATTATTTTTAATATAAATATAGAAGTGATGATTTATATTGGTAATTTAGCCTAAAAATAAAATAAAATTAGAAAGCTTGAAAAACGTATTTTTGCTTAAAAAAAAAAAACAAAAGTTCCCACAAAAGAAAGAAAAAGGAACCGTAGTTTTCTCCGGTTTTCGGATTGCAATGGAGAAGGAAGAAGCAGCAACAACGAAACCCTCTTTGTTCCCTTTGTTTGCTGTCTCAGCCGGTACTGAGCCGAGCAGCACCACCACCGCAGCCGCCGCCACTAACGTTCCTTCTCCCCAATGGCTTTGCAACACCAGCTTCACCACCAACCTTTCTGTGATAGACGACACAGTTTTCTCTTTCCAGAAGGGTCAAACTCTTACAGAATCAGACCAAGAAGAAGAAGAAGAATCCAATCCACAAAGGCCTCAACTGAATCCGTCATCACCATTCTCTTCCTATCAGTTGCTGGAAGAAGAGGACCATAATGAACAAGAAGAAGAGCAATACTCTGATTCTGAAGTTGACGTTGATAGTAGTAATGAGAGAAAGAAGAAGAAGAAGAAAAGGGGGAAACGCGATAAAACCGGGACAAAGAGGAGGAAGAGCTATGAAGATGAGTACTCTGGTGCTCATGTTGCTTCCAGAAAGTCGAATGTTAGGGTTTGGGTCGATTCCCATACCAAAACTCCCAAGGATTATTATTTTGATTCCCATGGAGATGCTGATAATTTGGTCTATGGCTCTCTTTATAGGTACTTT
>CATIWF010032337.1:0-61770 GCA_949630135.1 Balakata baccata
TAATCATTATTACAATCTGGTCTCGTATATACTTTTGTTAAAAATATATCTTTATACCACCTAAAATCCTATAATTTTGGATAAGTTAAGTTTAATAAAATTTCAGAATTTCGTTCTTGATATTGGCTAGGGTCTCCTACAAAACATTTCATTATTGTATATATTAAAGTGTTTATTGTATCATCTAATTCGGTGTGTACTTGAACATTATTTTCGGTTTTGATTATAAGTTTTTTGGCTTTAAAAATAATATCTTTGTTGGCAGGTGTCATATAGTAATCCCACCACCCTTTTAATTGACTAGTGAATCCTGAAATGATCATCTGGGTAATTATTTGTTCATTATTATGATGTGAGCGATAAGCACTAGCTGACATTGACATTTCTTGTAATAAGTTTAAAATCTGATATTCAGCTAAACCATCTAAATTCCATTCACAAATAGATGTACCATCATATCTACACTGAACAGTCTGAGATCTTTCTTCTAATTCAGTATCTGGTGGGGTCGGTTTTGGATAATAATTTTTTGTTTCAGTTGTATAGGTTCTAGAAGAACTTCCAAAATGAAGTTTATTAATATTCATTTGTTCGTTAAACTGATTTTCTAAATCTTCAAGTTCAGTATCTGTATTATGATTATCAGATATAACTTCTATTGATTTTGAAGTACTAGCATCTTTAATGATTATAGGAGTTTTAGCAAGTTCTAATTTTTTTAATTGATCTTCTATGCGTTTTATTAAAGTTTGATTTGGTCCTAATTTTACTTCTGCATCAGGGGTAAATTCAAAAGGTTTGAATAAAGGTTTGTCGGGTGCTAATTCAATTGTTTTTGTTTTTTGAGAATCTGGTTGAACTAGAGATTCTACTCTATCTAATTGCTGAGCAACGGTTGATAATATTTTATTTGAATAGTTTTCTTGTAATTGAATATATTTGATTTCTTCTAAAATAGATTCAGTTTTAGTTGATAAATTAACATTTTTTAATGGCATAGCCATATAATTATTATCATCGTGATTAAATATAATTTTTTCTAAATGTGGATGGACTCCAACAATTGTTTCATTATTGGTTGTAGTCCATAATCGAGCTATTTTTGAATGAACATTTATGGTTGAAAATGGATAATTTATATTATTATGTTGACAATATACTTCAAACCATTCAAATAAAGGTATATTTATTTTTAATTTTTCCATACATTTATACCAACTTATTTTAAAATCTTCTAATTCCTTTTTTGAAAAATTATTAAAATACCAAATTCTTTTTAGTTTATTATGTTCGGATTGTAAATCATTTCTTAAAAATTATTTATCTATTTCAAAAGTTTCCATTTTATAAAATTTGAAAAAAATTTTCCATTTGAGATTTTGTAGGAGATAAAGAGTCATCTGATTTGTTATCTGGAGTATATATTGGTTTTGGTATAGATTCACTAAAATCTACGTCTTTTAATTTTAAATTTCTGTCTGGTATAGTTCTGGGTAATGAACTGGTAGAGGGTCTATTATTTGAATAAATTGATACTTTTGAAGAAAATGATTGATCTGGTAAAAATGATGTTTTTACAGATCCATCATTTCGTTCTATTATACTTGAAGTTTGATTATTTATATTTACTTTCTGTGGTTCTATAATTTCTGATAATTCTCATATTCCTGATCTAGAAATTTCGTTCCACTTTAATCTTTTGGGTATTTGAATATTTGAGTGTATTCTATTTCCTTCAAAAATTAAAGTTTCATCTTTTAATAAACAATGTCTAGCTCTAGGGTTTAATGTAGTAGACACTACTTTATAATAAATCCGATATATTATAGCTATAGCTCTTGTATTTTGTTTAAAATCTAAATTTTTCGTTTTAACTGTTAAGCTTAAAGTATCAAAAATATTAGGATCATATAGGCTTAAAGAAAAATTTGGATAACAATTAAAATATACAGGGCCATTGGCTAAATTTGTTTCTGCCATTGCTAATAAAGAGTTTGAAAAACTAGTGTGTCTAGCATCTCTTAAATACATTAATACTATAATATCTAATCCAAGTCGAAATAAAGGTTTTATAGCAATTTAAATTAATCCTAAGTGAATAAATTTATATTTCTTTTTATGTTCTCGGATAGCATGTTCTGATAATAGTTGAATTGTTTTTAAGTCTTCATTTAAAGATATAGTTTGTTTAGTCGTTTTTATTGAGTAATCTTGCATAAACTCAAAAGATCTTATTTTATAAATAGTTTTAATATCATGTTTCGGTATTGTCCAATCCATTAATTGATTTTCAATATCTGCTATATTTCTAAAGCATTAGAATTACTAGATTGACCTGTTTTAGGTTCTTTAATGGATAATATTCTAGCTAATTTGTCCATTAGTTAACTTTAAATTTGCTAAGTATTATATATATATATATATATATATATATATATATATATATATTCATGTTAATTGACTTAACATTTTACCTTTTTTTTTCATATCCTTTTTTTTCATCTCTTTTTCTTCTTTTCTTTTTTATTTATTTAAACTTAGTTATCTATTATTATTATTTCTATATTTTTACATATATATAGTCTCACTAGCCTTTACTAAAAATGCAATTTAATCATGTGATCTAATTTAATTAAATTAACTTTGTCCATTAATTTAATTTATTTAAATTATCAGTAGAATCAGAAGCTTAGAGAAGCTGTCAAAAGAAGAAGGAATCCAATCCAAAAATCAGCTTAAAGCCTTAAATTATTTTTGGTATATTTTGCTAAAAACCTTGTAATATCTAATTAAAGTTTTTTTTTCATGTAGAATATAATGGGGTGTGTAACGCATATACTATGAGTATAATATTATTGTAATTATATATTTAGTTACAAGATACAATTTATGAAATTGGGAGTGAAAAAAATTAAATTAAAAAAAATAATTGGAGGTATACACAATTTTAAAGGGTAAATTTCACCGATGGTATTTCAACTATATAAATTGTAACAATTTAGTACCTCAAAAATTATTTTTGACAGAAAATTACCTCAACTTTTATTTTATAACTAAAATAATATTAAAAAAGCTGAATTGTTACAATTTGTATAGTTGAAGTACTATTGGTGAAATTCACCCCAATTTTAAATAAAGACAATAATGGGATTAATAATAAAGAAAAAAATATAAGTGTTTTCATATAGTGATATTTTCAACACAAACAAGCCGACAATACTCTCTTACCTTGCTGTTCTAAATTTGGGTAAGGGATGTTACAATTTTGGTTCTTGAAAGAATTTTAATATTTGATTTGTTTCTTCCATGTTGCTGGTCCTCTAAAATCAATTATGAGATAATTGGAACATGTCAAAACTTATTGAGAATGTGTTTTGGACATTGGTTAGAAGCAAACCAGAAATTAAAATCTTTTTTATTTTTTGCAGACACGAAAGTTCAGGCTAAGAAAGAGGTTTCCCGACTGGAACTCACTTCTGGAAATGATTATTTATTTTAATTCATTTTCTGCTACTAATTATATGTCTATAAATTATTTTGGCTTAGTTTTGGTTTCATTTTAATTCTGGATAGATGTATGATTCGGTTTGGATTTTTGTGGTTGGCTCACTAGTCCGAGATTGTATTTCGGGTTGACTTGAGCTAATCTATGAATGTCTGAATAGATGATTATTATTTTTGGAATTGTGAGAATTAATTTTGAATTAAAATGAATGAACTAATTTAATTTAGTATGACTAATTAAATGACATATAATTAATAATTAAATGGTTTAATTATTTTAGCATCATAAACATAAAATTAATTGTGAATTAATTTTTGGAAAATTGAGATTTAATTTCTAAATATGATTAAGAAATTAAATTTAATTTGGAAATCATTTGCTAATAAGGAAGTAAAATAAAAGGCAATTTTAGGTAAGAATCAATGTGATTGATTATTTACCGAAATAGCATAATTACCTTATCTGAAAGAGTTTCCTATTTTACATATGATTTATATTATGTGATTAAATAATAGAGATATGTTAAAATTGTATATTAAAACTGAAAGTCCAAATTTGTCTTTTTTTTATTTTCTTTATTTTATGTATTAGAGAATGCATGTTAAGGATAAATGACAATGCATGATGAATGCTTATGGACTTAGCTAATGTGAATGAGCATGCATGATTATTTTGTTTTATGGTAAATAGGATATGTGTGTCCCTACCTTTCTTTTCTTTCTCATGTATTTCTTCTCTCATCTAACTCTCTTCAAATGTAAATTGAGGTTTTCTGTTTTGCAATATGTAATTAAATTATATATGATTAAGATAGATTGGAGGTGCAAAGGAGCAAGATGCAAGGAGGTGATGCCATAAACAAGAAGACTTAGAAATAAAAATTTAATTTATATTTTTTGGTTGTAACTTATGCATATACCTAGGTAAGACCTAATCAATCCCTCTTTGGCTCAAGGGATTGATATTAGTAAGTTCATAATCATGCCATATAGTTAAAGTAACTATCAAATGTATATCTATATGATGAATGGATATATGTTATGCATGCTATAACATGATGAGACTTAATAAAATCTCTTTATAAATAATAATTAAGACCAACTCCTTTCATTAATATGGGAAGAATTAGAGTTCTTCTAGATGCTGGGTTGTTGAGCACACTCAAGTCTGCTCTATTCATATGATATTGATAAATAGAATGACATGTAAAATGCATATGAATGGAAATTATTACTTATGATTGTGAATTGATGTATACTTTAGAAAACTTTTGATGATTATTCTCATTGAGTTGCAACTCATCAAATTGCATAACTTTTCAGGAAGAGAAAAATAGCTAGCTTATTTTGGAGATGCATACTACATAGGAGATATGGAACAAATGTCACCGGCCGAGCCTCACCAATCTCTCTCCGTGTATTACACATATGTTTAGGGACATGACATCTATATTTTGAGTTGTATATCTGCATATGTATAAATATATTAAATATGTAGTGATGTGTAAATATATATTTGGCCTTGAACTTACTACCTGAAATAATTGGATATAGCGTATGAATTATTAGCATATGTAACATATTATGTTTATAGTCAAGTTGTGATTCTTAGTTGAGCTGTCAAATGTTGCAAAGTAATACTGTTATATGATTAAAAAAAAATATCTCTCACTATAAATAGGATACTGTCATATTACTGTGCAATACATAATGACATGATACAAGTATATGTTATAGATAAAAGTATAAGGTGTTACAAAGTATAGAATCAATATCTAAGATAACCTTGAATATCTCAAGTCTAAGGATACTTGCTCTATTACTGTGATGAGACTGTCACTGATATAGAATAGAGAATCCATGTGATGGTCTCATAGTAGGTCATCTAGTGTACTAGACTACTCTTAGCAAGTATCCACATGTTAACTCTAAACATCTCATGTCTACAGATTATGATATGTATGGCTTAATCCAATCAAGGAGTATAACAAGTGCTAGTCTGTCTAGGTAAACAATGTCTAATCTTGTTGATCTATTACTAGGGATAGTTTATAAATAAGCATAATTACACATTATAGGAATCTCAATATTATAATCCCATTATGATTTCCTTCATGTTATATTTATATCATGGACTTCATTAATTGATTTAAGATCATATCAATTCATAATGCAAATGAACATCAATTAAATGAAAATGTCTTTTATTCATATAAAAATGAGTTTGTACAATAAGTGTTAAAAGTAATTACCTTTAAAGCACCTCTCTAACATGTAACTCATTAGGTTCTCAGTTATATTAGTCATCCAGATTAATACTTGATCTCAAGTAAATCATAAGCGGTATCTAGCAACACATCATGACCCCCAATTGACTGAAAAGTCAATGGTCTAACTACGAACCTTTCAATGGACAATAATCTACGCAATTCTTCATTTCACCATTCTATATACCTCTCAGTTGAGAACATGGACTTTGTGTTAGCTCCTGCTAGACTGACTATATCACACCTAGCCCAAGTGATATTAGATCTTATCATTAAGACTTATTACTCCATTAGACATGTCATTGAAGACCATCCTCTTAACAATTCCACTCTGCCTAAAGATTCCCAAGTAATAATCCTGATAAAAGGCCATAGGTATACACTCCCTCTATCAGGAATGTTTAATCATCTATTGGCTACCCAATTACTTTTGAATACATCAAGTTGTACCCATTCACCACCCTATGAGTAACCTTTGTGAGACAACAAGTAATGGAGTCAAAGCATAAAATCAATATCCAAGATATCCTTGAATACCTCAAGTCTATGGATACTTGCACTATTGCTATTATGAGACTATCATTAACATTTGAGTAGATAATCCAAATGATTATCTCATAGCAAGTCATCTAATGTACTTAACTACTCTTAGTAAGCATCTATATGTTAACTCTAAATATCTCATGTTTACAGCTTATGAAATCTACTGTTTAATCCAATTGAGGAGTATAACATGTGATAGTTTATTCGGATCAACAATGTCATGTCTTGTTGATACTATTACTAGAGATGGTTTAGATACTAACATAATTACACATGATAGGAATCTCAATATCATGATCCCATCATTATTTCCTTCATGCTATGTTTTGTATCATGGACTTCATTAAATGATTTAATGATCTATATCAATTCATAAAGTAAATGAACATCAATTAATGAAAAATGTCGTTTATTCATATGCAATGAAAGTGTATAATCAGTTGTAAATGTGACTTCCTTTAGAGCATTTTTTTCTAATAATTGGCTTTAGTACAAGTGGAAGATTGCTAGAGACTAGCACATGTTATACTTATTGATTGGATCAAGTAGTTGATCTCATAAACTATAGACATGAGATGTTTTAGAGTTAACATATGGATGCTTGCTAAGTGTAGTCAAGTACATTGCATGACTTGCCATGAGACAATCACATGGATTATCTATTCATATGTCAATGATAGTCTCATCATAGTAATGGGGCAAGTATCCTTAAACTTGAGGTGTTCAAGGTTATCTTGGATACTAATTCTATACTTTGAAACCTTTCCTGGTTGCCTTTTTGAGGTTGCTCATAGGAATGTGATTGGGTATAACTTGAGGTATTCGAAGGTAGTTGAGTAGTCAATAAAGGATTCACCATTCTCAATAGAAGAAGAGTATACTCATGACCTCCTGTGGAGAGCATTACTCAGAAATCCTTACGCGAGGTGGACATATATTGAAGATGGTCTTCAAAGACATATCATATTAGAGTAACGAGTCTCAAGGACAAGAAACTAACATCACTTGGACTAGGTATGACGTAGTCAGTCTAGTGGGAGTTGACACTTTGTCCATACTTTGAACCGACTAAGGTATAATTGTTATAGAAGTGCTTTAAAGACAATCACCTTTAGCTTTTATTATACAAACTTATTTAATTATTAAAAAGGCTTTTTCATTAATTTGATTTTCATTTAATATATGAATCGATAGTGATCTTAAACCAATTAACTAATTTAGAGTTTTCTTGGTGTTTGAGTAGGAATAGGATTCCTAATTAATACCTAACCCTAATATGATTAAGGGAACATATAAATAGACCTTTAAGGGTCTAAAAAGGAGAGCCTCCATTAGAATTAAAAGGTTTAATTCTTGAAACACGCTTTCAAGAACACATTATATTGCTAGCACATAGTGAGTGTTCTAGCCATCACCTTTGATGTTTTTGTTCTTCTCTCTTCGCATGGATTTCTATTAGAGGCATATCCAATTGGATTGCTGGGATTTGCAACAACTCGACAAGAATTGAAGATTCAAGAACCAAGTTAAAGAGGTAATCATCTTCAACCCTAGATTGGTTAATTGATTTTGATGGCATGAGTTGAATTCATGGTTTTGGGTTTTGAAAAAATTTAATTTTCTGCTGCATGTATGTATGAGATATGTATTCAAAACCCTTCAATAGTGAGGTGAAAAGACAAATTGCACGGATAATTGTTATATGGAAGGGTTTGAGTTAGACCACTTACCTTTCTAGTCTATTGGGGTCATGATGTGTGGTTAGACACCGCTTATGACTTGCTCAAATTATATGATAATTTGAGTGACCAGTATAGCTGGGAACCTATTGGGTCACACGCATAGAAGAGTGAGATGAAAGAGTAAAATGGGCTTTGGATTTGATCCAAGTTAAAGAGAGAAAATTTTGGACTAGATTGATTTGTGGATGTGGAAAAGTTTTCCGGATGTGAAAGGCATTGTGAGCATGAGATGCTCACTGTGAGCACGGAAGCGGGCTGGGCTAGTGATGCTTTATAGACCAGCAGGCCAACAACATACCGCAAGCCTTCTAGCATGTAGGCAGTAGGCCCGTGCGGCCACTAGCCCATCAATGGGCCTTCTCCATGTCCAATTTGGTCTTCCTTTTGTGTATTCTACTTGGAATTAGATTTCTTATGCCCTAGAGCAAATAGAATACATATAAAAGGGACTTTAAGACCAAAATTACAGCAGTCCACAATAGAGAAAAATTAATTTTTCTTCTTCTTCTTCTTCTTCTTCTTCTTCTTCTTCTTCTTCTTCTTCTTCTTCTTCTTCTCCTTCTCCTTCTCCTTCTTTTTCTTCTTCTTTTTCTTCTCTCTTGAACATTCAACCATACTAGCACCTTGGTTGTTTGTTCACCCATTGCCATGCCTGGTTTCTTTCATTCTTTTCGCATGAATATCGATAGAGACATTCAAGTTAGGATGTTGGTAGTTTGCTACAACCCAATAAGAAGGAACCAGGTCACAAATTTGAGAAGCTCAAGAATTAAAATAAGTTAATTTTCTTCATTCAAGTAGTCATGGAATCTGAAATTAATACACATAGGTTGATCCATTAGTTCTCAAGTTTCTAAATTTTAAATTTCTGTTGTGCTATGTATGTGATGCATGTTAAAAACTCAACACCTCAAAGATGTCCTAGTAATTTATCCTTAATTTATTTGAAAAGTTCGGAAATTACTTTAATAATTTTATCCTCATGTAGCCCTCATTCCTAACATATATTTCTCCCCTATATTGCCCTCCCTTTAATCCATTACCCATTTAAATTTCTAATTCTAAAAAATTAGGTGAATTACACCAACATCACTATCTAGTTTGTAACAATTTAGTATTTAAAGTATTATTTGTAACAGAAAATCTCTTAAACTTTAATTTTGTAGCATAAAAATACATGTCTAAATTTGTTAAACTTTTTAACGGAATGCTGACATGAACTTTCCACATCAGTAAAAAAATTTTCATGCATAAATGTCACATGTACAAAATGGATCCCATAAAATTTTTTTTCCATTTAACAGAATGTTTGATTATATTTGATTTAAGGGAAAATGTGAAAAAGTGATGAGAAAGTTAGAAACTTTTTGTGGAATTCATTTTGTACATGTGATATTTACATATGAAAATTTTTTGCTGATGTGTGAAATCCACGTTAGTATTCTCTTAAATGATTTGATAAATTTTGATGACAAATATTTTTATATTATAAATAGGGATATAAATGAACCAGGCAGTTTGTGAACTATTCAAGTCTCGGTTCGGAAAAAAATTCGTTTGAAATCTTATGATAACCTTAACGAGCCAAGTTCAAGCTCAATTTCGATAATCTTAATGAGCCGAGCTCAATCTTGACAGTAATTGGCTCGTTAGCTCGCGAACGTGCTCGTGAACATATTTGTTTAAAGGCTCGCGAATATGTTCGTTTATAAACTCGTGAACATGTTCGTTTATAGGCTCACGAACATATTCATTTATAGGCTTGTGAACATGTTCGGATGTTGGCTCGGGAACATGTTTACAAATGTGTTTGTTTAAAGACTCGCGAATATATTCGTATATAAATAATATTTTATTAATATTTTATCATTTATATTATATTTTTATATATTAAATAAAATAATATTATTTTAAAAAGGAGACTAGAAAATGTAATATTATTTATAATCTTCATTTATTATATAGATAGAATATAATTTATAACTTATAATTATATATACTTTAATCTATAAAATTAAAATTATAAATTTATTAATTAATTAATTAATTAAATTAATATTATATTTTTCATAAACATTTAATTCAATTAATTGAAAATTTTTTATACATTATAATTTTATATGCTAAAATTCTATAATAGTGACATGGAAAATTAAATTCATAACCTCCATATAAATTTAATATAAGCTAACAATTAAGAAAACTATCTTTATTGTTAATTAAAAAAAATATTTATAAGATATTGCTATTTTTTTCTTTTATTTTAATTTATTTATCATTAATTTTTTTTTGCATTTATAATTTATTATAATTATATTATGTTATAAATATAAATTAAATTAAGATTTAACTCATATATAGCCTCCTAAATTTTATTTTTTTTTTCAGTTTGCCCTCTAGATCGGTTTTTTGATCTAGTTACCCCCTTAATGCATTTTTGACCGATTTGTCTCCTCTAACATTTATAAAAAACATAATAAGTAATCAACATAAGCTGACATTGTAGTAGAAAGGTGGATTGAAACTCAATCAACCTTCCGATTGTCATGTCAGCAAAAAGTGGTTATTTGTTAACATTTTTAAAATGTTAGAGGAGACAAATTAGTTCAAAAATGACGTACAGGGGCAATCGGATCTAAAAACTAATCTAGGGACAAACTGAGAAAAAAATGAAAATTTCAAAGGGTTCCGTATAGTTTATGCATTAAATTAATATATGATTTAGTAAACCAATTCAAATGCAATTTATTATAATAAATGTAAATCAATCTATTTTATTATTTGTTTTAATTGTATTATATGACTTTTTATAAAAAAATTATATTATATTAAGATCAATCATTTATTTTGATTTCTTCAATTTATGTATACTTGCTTTGTATCCGTTTTCTTAATTATTTTGAGTTTGATAATTATATTATCATAAATAAATATAAGTTCAATTTATTACAAAATAATCTAATTTATAATTAATATATGATAAATCAAATATATTTTATTATTTATTTTAGTTATATTATATGATTTTTATCAAAATAATTGTAATATGATAAATTTAAATAATGTCAGCTTATTTTTTTATTTTTTCTCTTAATTGTTTTGAGTCATGGTATTGATAATTATATATAAGTGTATTACATATTTCAAACACGAATTTTTCTCAAACATATATCCATATATATACATTTGTCAATGAAAAATTATTGTTTTATTATTATGCAAATATTTAATTAGAAACCAATAATATATGACATTTTAATTAATAAATAAATATATTTATATAAAAAATTCATAATAAATATCATTTAAAAAAAGAATTTTCTTTACTAAATTCTTCATAATTACTTTCAGAAAAATTTCACATTATAAATACATGAATGTTGAATCAAATCTCTAAATATCAAGTATAAATCTATTATAAAATATGAGGTCACTTACTCTACTTGTGTCTAATTTAACTACAACCAATTTATTATCTAATTTCTTACCAACCACTAGTATTCTTTTTCTTAATTATATTATTAAAGGAGTTATAAAAAAAAAGTTCACATAAATAGTTGTAGTGAATTAGTCAAACAATATAATCAAAGTTATTAATAATTTTTGTATTAATCTAATTTAGTAATGTATTTTTTAAAAAATAATATGTGAAAATAAATTAAAGGTTCACAAAAAATAAAACTCATAAATTCACAAGATATATAGGCCAGATGTGCAAATTAGCGTCAAAATCATACTATATAGAGTGAGTCACCCCTTTAATTATATATGTAGGCCAAAGGTGCAAATTAGCCACATAATTATACTATATGAAATAAGTCACCCCTTCAAATATAATCAACTTATCCTCTAATTTCTTTTTTTTTTAACATATCCTCTAATTTCTTAGCAATCACTAATATCATTTTTCTTTGTTGTATTATTAGAAAATTGTTAAAAAATCGTTCATATAAATAGTTATAGGAATCAATCAAATAACATAATCAAAATTATTAATATTTTTTTTTCTAATCTTCAAATAAAATTTAAAATACTTGATCTATATCTATTCTATTATGTTAAAATCCATCAAGCTTTACTATTCACGTGAACAGTGTCTATGCATTTACTTTTCTACCCTTAGCTTCCCTCTACTCACATAAATGAAACAGCACCGTTTTGGAGATTGTACACTACCCCTGCCACACTAACTAAACGGCATTGTTTGGATATGGATAAAAGCAAAAAACCCTAACTCTTTCATACGGTTCCTCTTTCTCTCTTCAACTAATACAGCCCCTTTCTTTCCCTCTTCTACTCTTCCAATCTTTGTACAGCCCCTTTGCTCCTCCATGTTCTCTTCTACTTGATTTTCTCTTTCTATTTAGCTTTTTTTTTTTTTTTGCTACAACAACCTCCAACCTTATCTTTCATTATTTTTCACACTTTTCCCCCATATTCTTCTCTCCCTCCCACCTTTCACGATCTTGCTCTCCTTCATTCTTTCTTCTGCCCTTTAGCTAACTATACACTAACCTTACATTATTTCTTTATACATTCTCCCACCATATTTTGCTATCCCTCTCTTATTCTATGTAAATGATTTTTTCAGGTTTCCATGGTTGTTAGTCGCTTTTCTCTAGTGATCTTGCTTGATTCTCAAATGTTTGGATTGAGAAAAATGTCACTGTACCTCTCAAGGATCATGACCAGTGTAATAAGTGTCTTTCCTTCATTTTCTCCATTTATTTTGGCCAATTAGTGGAGATCTACCTACTTGATTTTTTTTGTTATTACTAAATAGTGGGTTCCCTTCAACTATCCTCAACAGGTTCCCTTTAAATCTCGATCAGGGAAGCAAAGTGAGTGGCCATGTCGACAATTAATTGAACATCTAGAGTCACGAAGAGAAAAATAAGCTGAAGTACGTTGGTTGAGCCATAGAATGCAGTTGACACAACTAGTGTTGTTGTCGATTATGAATTTTAGGAATTTTCCTGGTTTGTGCTCACAGGAAGCGACGGTGCTAAGAATTTTAGTGTGGGCGAGGGAATAGCCTAACCAAGAGAAGGCAATAGGATCTGATGAGGAGAATGATGGGGTTTGGGTGAGAGAGAGGAGATCAAAGCCAAGAGTTTGGAGATTTTCAATTTTTCGATTTTAGGATAATAGGTTCCCTTTTTATTGTTTTGTTAAAAAATTGCTGTTGCATTTTGTAGGATTTCAAGATCAATTTTTCGATTCTAGGATAATAGGTTCCCTTTTTATTGTTTTTGTTAAAAAATTGTTGTTGCATTTTGTAGGATTTCAAGATCTTATATATATATATATATATATATTGTACTTTTATTGTTTTTCTTAAAAAATTGTTGTTGGATTATCTGAGATTTCAAGATCTGATGTTGATTTGGACGTGTCCATTGAGACCATGAAGGATGCTGTTAAATGATACTTTTGAAATAAAGGTAATTCCTTTTTATTTATTTTGTAGATTCTCAATTCTAGAAAAATAGGAAATGTTTTTATTGTCCTTTAAAAAAAAATTGTTGTTGCATTTTCTGTTCAAAACGTAGCTAATTGGAGAAAGTGAAATTGATGGAATCAGAACATTATAACTAGGCAGTTGCAATGTTATAGAACCTCATCCTCTGCCCTTTAAAGAACGAAGGTAAATAAGCTAAGTATTATTATCTTGCTTTATGGAGTTTTTGTTGCTTAGTTTTGCATAAATAGAAAATTAACATATATGATTTTATATATTTTCTTCCGTTTTTGTTACATGAAGTTTGAGTTTCTAGATTTTGTGAACCATAATTTATAGATAATATTTTTTTAATACAAGTACCTTCTCCAAGAGAAAAAGAGAGGAAAGACTCTAGATTCTGTTGCAAATTTATAGTTTTATGACGTACCTTTGTATTTGATATTTACAATTAACTCATTTGGCTAAGGATTGTTTCCATTAATGTCGAATGCTATATGCTCAACTTAATTTTTGTATTTTATTGACTAGAAAGGGACAATCCCAAAATAGCAAGCCTTATTGGTTGAGATAGGATACTTAGTATTTGATGTTACATAGATTATTGAAAGAATAAATTGGATAGAACACCAATCTGAGAAAGACATTCGCTATAGTTGAGGATCATGGTAAATTAAGTTAAATTGTAATTCTTGATACAAAAAACTAATTTTGTTTTGACTTGACACTAATAAGAAATGCTAAGGATATTACATGCATTTATAGAAGTGGATTATAACTAACATTTGACTGCTTCTCATCTGCAAAACTAGACACACTCGAACCTTTAATAGTAGACTGGAAACATGCTTAATCATATTTAGGCGCTAGTCATATACATGTTTCAAATGATTTCCATTAGTATATTAAGGTAATTTGTTCTTTCTTCATATATATATATATATATATATATATATATATATATAACCGTTGAGTGGTATGTTTACATGATAGGAAACTATGTAACTTGTATTCATTTCTGCATATTCTTTTTGCATTTCATGCTATGAGATTTAAATGATATTGTTAAATTTTCACTAAACAAAAATGCGCATCTATTGAAATATTATAATGTTGCCACTTCTCTAATGATTTTCCACTTGCACTGTTGCACTTATAAGTACAAACTCCACACTTTTTTTTGCTGATTTATTGGCTAACTATATACTTCAAATGCAGTCATTGCCTTTTGTTATTTATATATAGTTTGCTATCTATTGTTACTTAGAAGTAATGATGTTAATAGTTCAAAATTGTTGACTCCTTTTTTATTATACAATAAGAACTTGAACATTATTAGCAATTATTCACTGCCATTTTTCTTTCTAATGAACTCATTCCAAACCTATACCTCCAATGTAAAGATGCGCTAAGAGGAAGTTATATTTTGATAGAAGTATTCATTGTACTTAGGGCTAATTATTTTAATTAATGTTTGTTATTATTTATTGATTTATGTATTAATAGTATTTGGTTTTACATGGCGGCTGTCCATTAAAAAATCTGAAGTTTATGTATTGGTGTTGTGGTATGGAAGAGAAAATCTATTTTCATTTGACTAGTTTTATTTTTCGTAGTTGTATTGGAGACTTTACTTTGAATAATTATAATTTGGTCTTGTGTTGTACTTTTTATTTGTATTTTTTGAAATTTTAAACAAAATTTTCATTTTTCTAGCTTTCTATATTAATTTACTATATAAATTTGTATTAATTTGATTTTTTTTAAATTTGTTTAAATGAAATATGATTATCGAACTCTTATCAAATAGCTCAATTATATAATTATCGAGCTCCTTATCGAATAGCTCGTTTATATGATTATCAAGCTCTTGTCGAATAGTTTGTTTATATAATTATTGAATTTTTTATCTAATAGCTCGATAAGTATACTTAATGAGCAATTAACGAATCGAGCTCGAATCGCTTATGAATTTTAATTTTAATACGAGTTAAGCTCGAGCTTAAATATTGAAATATGAATCGAGTTCAAGCCGAAATTGAATTTAACCAAAATATTAACGAGTCGAGCTTGAGTTCATAACTGTTCGGCTTGGATTGACTGTTTACGTCCCTAATTATAAAATTAAAATTTAAGAATTTCCTAATGCAAATGTTACAAATAATCCGAGTTAGAAAATTGAAGTTTCACCCCAAAAAAAACCTGAAGTCCGTAACATGAGAATTGCAAAATCTTAACATTAGAATTGCAAAATCTATTCTTCTCGTCCCGCATCAGGTCCATCACTCAGCGGCATCGGCAGCCGCCTACAGCCTCCATCGACGTCGCTTCTCGCACACGTACCAGCCTCTCCTGTCAAGCCTTTAGCTCCTCGTCGCCAGCCGAACCGTTGTTGCAGATCTCGGCCTCACGCTGATTGCATGAGTATTGACTTAAAATTTTTCCCTCTTTCAATTTTGAGTATATTTCTGCTTGTTTTGATTTTGCTGTTGTTAAATGTTAGTTAATTCTTTTTCTTTTTATTTATCAGTATTGTTTTCTTTCTAGTTAAGTTGGTTTTTGTTGTTCTTTCTGCCATTTTGATTATTTATTTCAATAGTCTTGATGGAGAAATTCAATAAAAGTGTCAGAATGGAGGAGCAGAATCCCAAATGTAACGAAATGATAGCTCTAGTTTCTTTGTTAAGCCCGTAAGCATATATGTAGGTAGGTACTTGTATGCGATTATTCGGGTTCAAAAATAATGATTGCTTGAGCACAATGGTTGGGTTTTGTGTTGCTGTCTGAATTTTGAACTGGGTCTTGTTTTACTGCCATTTTTTCTGTAAATTCTCATCTGATCAGCAATTAGATTGTTTCATATATGCATTTTGTAATTGATTATTGTTTCTTAAGTTGTAGCTGAAACTTTTTTCAGTTTTTATAGTTTATGTTGTTGTGTTTAAACGGGTATATAATGGGTACGTAAACAAATTTGGGATTGTATGGGTAAAATAGGGTTAAATGGGTTTGGGAGTGGATGCGGGTAGCATATACATAAAGGGGTTTAGGAATATGTAGAGCATTTTCCACAGGTACACTATCCATTGCCATCCCTAAATTACCAGCTCACTCAAACCCATTAACATGATTAGTGTAAATGCAAATATAAAGGAAGGGAAGAAATCATCAACCTTTTAATATCTATATGGGTCTACTTAAACTTCGAGAGAAGTGAAAATAGTTGCTACTTTTCTATTTATGTTTTATTTCTAAATATAGATATGTTTAATTTTTTTTTCCTTTTAAGCAGTTGCTTTCCATTCTTATTCGGCTAATTCTATCCTAATTTTTCATAGTTGAGTCCATTTAACTTAAAATTTTATGTGGTCACTCCATGTGATCAATTTTTGTCAGTATGATTTTACACAATGATATTGATATCTATTTCATGATATTAATGGAATATGATTGTGGCAGAATTCTTTATGTTTGCTTTGAAAGCAACATGGTTTCTGAAATACTTAAAAGAAATCGTCTAGTCCATGGGGAGTCAGAGAAGAGTCTTCACAAGCATATTCATGGAGTTTCATGTAATAGCATTAGTGCCAGACATGAAAGCTTGGATAGTAATGGAACTATTGCTAATCATAGTTCTGATGAAACCTTTGGTGAAGAAGATACTCTGACACTGAACAACAGAGATGTGGATGGAAACACATCGTCTGAAGTTTCTGTATCTGTAAGTAGGAAACATCATTTTGGTATATTATCACATTCAAGAAGTGTTTCTTGGGAAAGTAATTTCTAACATCCATCATTTCCTAATTTATAATGTTGACTTAATTGCAGAGAGAGACAGGGCAGAGAGAAATGACTTTCCAAGATATGTACAACAATCAAGACTTGTTTGATGATGATGATGATGAAGATGACGGTGATTGGGAGCCTATGACGAAGCATGTAGAGATTGTGAAGTGGTTTTGTACTAATTGCACGATGGTCAATCTTAATGATGTTGTCCATTGCGATGTATGTTTGAATGTTGTTGTGTCCATTGAGCTATTGATTTCAATAATCTGACTTTTTTTATCTTTTACTTTTGGTGTTGTCTTATGAATTCCTCATTTATCAACATTTGCAGCAATCCAGTTTATGCCTTGTGATTTATCCGTGAATAATTTAGTGCCAATTTTTTCTTTGCAGATATGTGGCGAACATAAAGAATCTTGTATCCTAAGGCGTGGGTTTCTTGCATCTCCCATTTCACAAGATGTGGGTCTTACAGACATTGGAACGAAAGTGAAGGGAAGATCTAAAGGTGGTTATTGTCATTGTTCAACTGGTGTTAAGGATTTTGGAAAGCAAATGTTTACTTGAGGAACAAGAACAATATTTTTGTTACTAAGGATATTTGTGGCCTAAGGTTACTAAAAATAACCAATATTATCATAATCATTTTCTCCTATTTCTCTTTTTCTTATGAAAAAGACACAAAAACTTCTTCTGCTTGCTAATTGGGTGCATTTTTTAAGAGACTTATTTTATATTCCAGTGTTCTTTAATTTCTCGTCCAAAAGAATGGATTTTGTAGTCATCCTGTTGACGCTGATGCACTATATGCTAGGAATTATGTGACATTTCTTAAAAGGAATCAATTATATTTATAAAATTTGTGATTATATTCTTGTTTTAATACTCTGTATGAACCAATACATAGTAATCATGTTATATGTGGATCCAGGAGATGGTGAGGTGTCAGTTTATTCATGTTGTCTCATATAATTGATATTTGTGTGGTTATTATTTTTTATTTGTAGACAACCTATTATTTGTTACTGGTTGTGCACATCCACCCTAAAGCAACCTTTTATGTCAAAAGCTTTGATATTGACACCTTATCTGATTTGAATTCATTACTTGAGAAAATCTAAAATATTAAATTGTTGCATGAATTTGATTTGCTCTTGGAGGTTTTGGTCTACAAGCTTTCGCTCAAATTTTGATTCAGTTGGACAGCATTAAAATTACTAATCAAATGGGCGCAGGTTTTGTCTGATTGACTTATTGTAAAGTTCTGCATTTTGTTAAATGGGCATTTTGAGAACTGGCATTTTGATCTAAGTCAATGCTGATGACCAGTTAGCCAGATTCCTTTCTCTCAGTGGAAACCATCATTCCCTTATTATCAAAGAACTGTGATTGATTCCTTCGTTAGATAGGCATATCGATTCATTTTAATTTTTAATTTATGGAATACTTGAACTGCTTTATGACAGATTTGTCTACTCTTGTTCAATTCTTTTCAACTTTTTAGGACCGTATATTCATGATATTTATGTACTTTAATTGACATTGTTTGTGCTTTTAGTTGGACCATATGTCAAATATAATATATTCAAATACTCTGCTTTTAATTCCTTGAGACGTGAAGGAATTATTCAGTTTTGTTAATTTTTGAATGCATGCTTTTGATGGGATCTCTTTCTCTGGGTTTAGTTTTGGTCACTCGATACTTTTCTTAAAATACCTCCATATTTAACATTTACGAATTATGTGGATGTAATTGTTGTTCTTTTTGAGCTAATGCCATTTGAGGTAGCCATTAGGGCCTTTGAATGTTGTTTGGTAACTTATAAAAGCAGATGCTTTTCTTTCTTGGTTTTGCAGACATGTCCTTGCAAAATTCATCCTCAGACAGTTGCACGGCAGTTGGATTTGATGAAAGAATGTTGTTACATACAGAAGTATAGAGCTTTTCTTTACTTATATTTCTTTTTCAAATAATCTGTTGAGGCATTTTCTTGGTGGATAGGTCTCTGTTGGGTTGATTTTTTTTTAATTTTCCATATCCATTGTCTTCGCTTCATTATGTGCTTATGATGCAAATTTGCATATTTTTTTTTTTTTGTTTTCTGTTTGTTCTAATAAGATACTTTTATTATAATTGCAGATTTATTTTGAAAATTTTGTTGTTTGTGAAATTAATCAAACATTAGGCCCTCTTCCCATTTTCTGGTTTACTTTTACTTTTTTCGGGTGTCAAAATCTTTTGACTTTGATAAACTGTGCGCTTGTTTGAACTTTACAAAAATAGTGTTTGATTTGAGCATTAGAAGAAAGAAAAAAAAAAAACTACTTTTGGACATTAAAGTTTATTTACATGTATTTTGTGAAAATGAACATTGTTATGGATTTTTTTACAGGTTGCAATATCTGAAAGTGATGAAAGGAGAAAGATACTATTACATATACTAAGACATTTGTCGAGATTGCTAGTTGGGGGACATGGATATATTAGCATTAGTACCTTTTGTATTTAATTACAAACCTAATCTCCATCACATGTTTTTCCACCCTTGTTCAAGATTTAATCCTTTTCAGTATTGTGATTGAAACTGCACATGAAATTCAGTTCACTGGCTTGACTAAAATGTTGTCTTTGAATAATTAGCTCTATTGCATAAAAAAATCTTGAACTTGTGCAGCAATGGATTTCCACTGTGTATGAATATCTCAATTTGTTGCATGCAATAGTGATTTGAGTTTTAGTTATGTAGGGTCTGCAGGTGCTAAATGCACAACATAAATGATAGTATATGCTAGCATATGTGATAAGCAAAAAAGTGAAACCCAATTTTTTGGGGCATGTCTAATTAGATTGTGCTGTTATCTAGAATACAAAATCCTGCACTTATAAAGGCATATGTTGTCAAAATTAATTTCATGTCAGCTATAATAGGTTCAACTTTCTCGATGTGTAATGAAGCTTGTGTGCCAATCCATAATTTTATGTGCAGCATGATATTTGTGGTTACTTCTCAATAATATGTACCTGTCTCCTGTTATGTATGTCTAATTGACGCAATTCCTTCTCTAACAGTTCTTGTAATTTTAGCTGCTTCATTTTGTTGTTTGCTTTGATAAAGTAGGTTGAAATGAAGTCACATCCACATCCAGAAAGACCTGATCGCCTTCGAGCTATAGCTGCTAGTCTTGCTACTGCAGGTATTATTTCCTTTCCCTCATAGCATAGAACTCATTGTGAAATTGGGCCAGTTTTGCACTGAAAATTGCATAGTTATTTGGTGCTTTATAAAATAGTCTCTGTCTGTTTTATGCTATATATATTAGAAGCTAAAAAACAATTGTTAATGATTGCAGGTATATTTCCTGGAAGATGCTACCCAATTTCTGCAAGAGAAATCACCCAACAAGAACTTGAGATGGTGAGTGACAAAATTGTCTTGTAACCATGTATAGGAGCTATTGCATTGCATGCTGATAGTATCATCTAAGAGTCTTCTTGGGGAATTGATGATAATAGAACATGTGATAGAAGTCGATTTTATTTTTACAATATCTAAATAATATTGAGCATTTGTCGTAGTTCATCCAAATATAATTAGCTGTTTGATCTACCGATTTGTTCTCTGTGGTTGAAAGAGTGTCTTTGAGGTTATGAAACAGTTTTGATAATTTCATTTTGAAATTTCTAGGTGCACTCGTTGGAGCATATTCAAGATGTAGAACTTACAAGCCGTATTTTCTCTAGGTATGTCAATTGGTTTCTTTCATATGTATGACCTTCTACATCAGTCTGCCCGCGTCTACAAGTGTGTGCATTTGTGCATATCTTGATCTTAGGTAGCTTGGACTTGAGGCATGCACAAGGTGATTGGCTTAAGTTAAAATTAATGCTTATGAAGGCTTGACTTGTTTTGAAGCTCTTAGACACAGTTCATCTGGCAGCTAGCAGCCTTATTTTTTCCCTTCCTTTTTTTTTTTTGGTTAAAACCTTAGATTGTTGAAATATAGGGCCAAAGTCCTATATTTCTATGTAGAGATGCTATGTAGCACGGACATGGGTACAAATAGGCTTGGCAATGGGGCATGGTGGGGGCAGGGAGTATGATCTCCATTCCCATCCCCGTTGTAATCCTTGTCCCCATCCTTGTCTCCATCATACTAACGGGACAAATTTTTCCCCATCCCCATCCCTGTGGAGATCTCCATCCCCACTTAATTTTTTTAAAATTAAAAAATAATAATATATTAATACTACAATTTTACATAATAGAATAATTTAGTATGCACGAAATATGATAATATTTAACAAAGTTATTGTCATGTAAATTAAAAGTTCACAAATTAAAATAAGTATAGATAATACATAAATATCATCGATAATTCATAAACATTCATACATAATTTAAAAGTTCACACATTTAGAAAAAAAAAAATTCATAGGTTAGATTAGTACATAAGCTTAATTAATATGACTATAGTGTCTGTTATATTTTGGATCAAAATGGGACTATTTTTTGAGATGAAAGTGGTATAATTTTTAGTTGTAATACATGTTGATTAGAAATCCATTTAGTTTGAAGTGTGAAAAATGTATCTTTATATTAGACTATCCCCAACAGTCTCTCTATTTTCCTCCTTACCTAAATTTAGAGAGTTTTATGTCTTTCAAGCCTCCTTATCTTCATCCTTACCTATCTCTCCCTAGAATTTACATTCTCCTTTCTCAGAGTTAAGAGCCACTATAAGCTCCTAAGTAATATTTTACTAGTTCTCTTTCCTCTCTTTCCTTCTTTTTTGTCTCTTACTCTATCTCTTCATTTTTTTTAGATAGTTTTATTAATAAAAAATTAAAATAAGGAGTATTATTGGAGTTCACACAATTTTCAAGACAAACTAAAATAAATAGTGAATTTTTTATTAATATAATAGGAAGTGAGATAGGGAGCATTGTTGGGGATGCTCTTAATATTTATGTCTTTTTATATTTTATGCACTATTCCACATAAACTTTTGGACCTTACTTTTGTCAGGCGCGCGCCTTAGGCAATAAGAGCCCTTAGCGCCTTGGTGCGCCTTTTGCCTTTAACAACTATGGGTATATCTGAAATTTCTATTTTCTTCAGTTTTTGCTAGTATTGCTTCATGCACTTATCTTGCTTCATTTTGCCAACAATTTTATTCTTTTTCTTGTATGTGTGCCACCCCTTATTGTGCTGCCATTAGAATCAGAGTTCCCAATGCTGAAAAGGTGTCACTTGCAGTGCCAGCCTTAACTCCTTTAGCGTGGTTGGTGTGAGTTAGATTTGCTGGCGATTTTGCAAGATGATCCAATTGAGAATTCATTTTGGATTCCGTTTGTGCCATGGCAGCCTCTGTATGAGACTCAACAGCAACCACTCTTACTCTGACCTATCCTCCACCTCCTCCTGGCAGCTGAAATGCTCTGCAATGGCACATTGTTGCTGTTGTGTGGTCTCCACTTCTGTTATTGCTTGTGCAGCTGAAATAAGTGGCGCTGTTGTCACCAACCTCAATTCCTTTGAACTGATTGTTCTACATGTCATAGCATTGAGTCACTGAGAGATCTGTTGTAGTGCTTTCTTTATGCGCAATTCTGAGGCAACAACCAGCTATTCTACTGCAGCTACTTTCGCTTCAGTTTGGCCTTGTATCTCCTGGAAAAGGCTGCACATCTCTTCCCTTGAGGATCTGATGTCTTCATCCATGGTGTTTGGTTCTGATACCAAATATTATGAACCTTGGAAATGGATCGCGTCGCGAAACAATGTACTGGATAATAAGCCTTTAGGATTGGGTCTATGCCCTTCTCATTTCCATGTTTGTCTATGTTGGCTGAATTTTATGTAACTAGTTAATGCCTTAATGGAAGTTGCGGCCTTGGAACTCATGGGAGACAGCTGCCTATCTCTCTGTTTTTGTTGGAATTAAATTCTGCCTCTTAAGTAGAGGTTACTCACCAAGAGTACTATTCTTAAAATAGGAATTCTTTCTAACTAGGAAACTAAGTATTACTCCTAACTATGGAATGTGGGAATCCTACCATATTTAAAATACTGCCTAAACCAAACCCTTAACCTTAGAAATTAGAACCATAACAATATGACGTGTATGAATGTCACAGTATTTTTTGACCTGTTATCTAGGCACAAATTTGGATAAAGTAGCTTGATTAGTGTTTTCCCATAGTTGATAAGTTAACCAAGCAATAGTGGCTTGTCTTATACTTCCTCACGAATAAAAGCAACCGAAATAATGTGCTTCATTTTGGCTTGCACTTTAAAAAAAAAAATGGCTCAAAGCAAGTGAGTTGACATTGCATAGCATAGCCTGGTTGCGGCCCTAGATCATGTTCAATAGGTATAGTGTCCATTTACAATCTCAAGTAATCATTGTATATTTCAGGAATTTTAAAAGTCTGTTTGTCGTTTTTGAGTTCTACTATGCAATGTTGTGAAGAAAATACTGGCGGGGGAACAAAGTTGGATGGAATTGTTAACTGATTGGATGTGGTTTGTATGGGGTGTGAGGTGCCTTTTAAGGATTGAAGTTACCAATTCAATGCAAATTGAGAACTCTTTCTTGTTTGGAGTGTTTCTGGATTTATATGTCATGTCTTTCTGTGCAGTTGTATTTTATTTGAGTTTATCTACTATTTCTTCATTTTCATTATGTTCTGTTCTTGTCTCCTCCTTTTCTGCTCCTCTTCTTCTGTTCTACTCTACATCTAATCTCTCCAAAAAGTGTTTGGAAAGAATGCATTGGTTTTTAGTTTTATCTATATGGCTTCCCTTTCTTTTTCTTGCCACACGTAGCACCTTGAAATTTTGATGTGAAAATCTAAATGAAGGATGCAACATGCTCATTTGTTCCTTTGCTGATTATATTCTGATTGATTGGTTGTTTTCTTTATGGCAGTTACTTCACTCCTGACACATATGCTAATCAACATTCAGCTCTTGCTGCTAGACTTGCAGCAGGTCTGTGTGCTGACCTTGCTTCAGCAATCATTTCTAGACGTGCCAAAAATGGTTTTGCTCTGGTAGGACAGTTAAAATATTTTGTTGTTTATGCTGTCTTATTGTGGTAGTGTAGGGATTTATACCTATTCTTGAATTAGGTTCGGCCTCCTGGCCACCATGCTGGTGTAAGACAATCCATGGGATTCTGTCTCCACAATAATGCAGCGGTTGCTGCATTAGCTGCTCAGGTTGCTGGTGCTAAGAAGGTGCTCATAGTTGACTGGGTAATATCCTGTTAACTACCTTGATGCTTTTCTAGCTGATTATTCCGTAAAAAATGTTTCTATAAGTAAATTGATTTCCTTTTTCTTGATCTTTTTGAATCTATCTTGTGATTATTATAGGATGTTCATCATGGAAATGGCACACAGGAAATATTTGAGCAGAACAAATCGGTAAGCTTCATTATGGTAGCATGTTGATGCGCATCTAATCAAATTTTCTTAGCGTATTTCCTCCCATATTAGCTGGAATTTAATTTTAGTCACGCAATTTACCATATGATCTTATGCATAATTTAGGCTTTCAAAGTATGTACTACGTCCAATCTCCCTTATCTGCTAGGTTGCTTGTTAATTTAATTTATGTTTTTATTGATGAATTTAGATTTAATATAGTCCATTTCTTTTTTGATGCATTGTCTATTTACTGTAGGTTTTGTACGTATCCTTGCATAGACATGAAGGAGGAAAGTTTTATCCTGGCACAGGAGCAGCAGTTGAGGTACTTAACTAATTGCACCTTTTTTTTTTCAATTTTATTTGTATCAGGGGATTAATACTTATTTGAATCTGAAAGTTGATTGAATTTTGCATTTGTCCCTGCTCTGTTTTCGAGGAATAAGTTTTTGGCTGTGTGTATACCATCCACTTTAAGTCTTTTGGATAACGTGAATGTTGTTTCTAAAGAATTGAATTCATGATATATTTAAACATGTTGACTAATTTTATCACATATGTGTTTAATGTTATGTTATAATTTTTTTCATGAACACAGATGATAATGTTTCTTCATAATCATTGGTATATCATATTTTGCCTCCACTGGATCAAGGAGTATTTTAATGATTTCTTTTTAATATTCATTTGTTGTTTATTGATCATAGTTGTTGAGATGGGGAGGAATTATGGAAACTTGATTTATGCAATTCAGACTATTTTTATATTGCAGTTTCTTTTGGTACAGAATAATTTTGTCGTTCAGTGGAAGGTTTTGTTTCTTCTGTGTGTCTGGTACATATCCTTGCTTTGACTGTAAAATTTATGAATTGATGATGTAATTTCCCTTGTACTCATGTTTGATTCAATGATCACAATCTATTGATTTAACAATTAATTTCTAATTCTATCCTTTATTAATTGTTGAGAGTTTATTATAATTAAGTATATATAATCAATTTCACCCTATGCTCAAAAATTAAAAAAATAACATTCTTTAATAAAAAAAGTTAATAGTACTCTTTCTCTTTATATATATGATAATTTAAACTTTTAAACATAACCTATTTATTATTAAAACAAAAAATTATTATACGTTATAATATCTAAATAGATTGGTATAAACTAAAAATCATTTTTTATAAATAATTTAACTTGTATAAACACTATATAATAATAATAATAATAATAATAATAATAATAATAAAATAATTATTTGAAATTAAAAAAAAAAAGATTTTTGCTTTATTTAGGGTTAAGGGAGTTTTGAAATATTATTAATTTGTTAGGGACAATCTTGGAATAAAAAAAGTTGACAACAATCCCTCATTGGTAAAAAATTGTGGATTTTGAACTTTTCCATTCCACCTAGGAGGTGGGAAATCAAATCCCTCAAAAATGAAAAATTTTGGTAGATGAGGGATTTTCAAAATCCATAGATGTGCACCTTTTTTAAGCAGTCAAATGATAGATTTTGTTCAAAATCTCTCGTTCAAAATCTCTCAATCCAAACATAGCCTTAATTTAAATATATGCTACTTAAGATTTTTCAAAATTTTCATGCAAGTTTTGATTCAGTACTAGTTATAAATGTTGCTTGAAAGCCTTTTGGAGAGGTGTATTCTATTGACTGAAAACTATATTTGAGGAATTGACTTAATCAGTTTATCACCAGAGAATGCTTGGTTGCTTCTCATGGAAACTAACATTTTATCTCTTTCATTTGTCTACTATGGGATGGATGGGAATTAACATTGCATTCAAATTTATTGTTATGCTAGGCATGGAGATGGTTGCATGATATACTGGTTTCTGCCTTTTGAGATAGAAGTATGAGATGTCATTTTAAGTGGCTAATATTAACATTTGAGAGACACCAATTAAAAAGATCTCATTTCTGTGGTTTACCTTGTTATGTTCCTGGATCTTGTTACTGGCAATTGTATTCATGAAAGGGAACCCAGACCTTAGGACTGATTGGGGGGAGACCAAAATCTCTTAATTTCTGAAATTATTATTATTATTAGCAGTGTTATCAAAGGTGTGCCTCAGGCGCGGCGGGCAAGGTGCTTGAGCAGCCCCAAAGGCGGCCGAGGTGGCTGAGGCAGGCGCCTTGAGCCTCGCCTGAGGCGCTATTGAGGCGCGCCCAGGTGAGGTTGCCTACAAATAGAGGATTTTGAAGTGTTCTTGTTCAATGGATAAATGTCATTTGATAGGATTTTACCATTTAAGACCTTTTAACATTTTTGGCTTTATTTTTTAGCTGGATTTCAAAAACATTGGTGGTAGACTTCCAAATGTCTAAGGTATTAATACGAGTTGTTCTCTTATATTGAATTAGTTGTCTTCTTATGTTTCTTTCACATCTCAATGTCCACAACACTTAGGGTTCTTGACGCACCTTGCTTTCAATAACTGTGTGTCATCCATATTATAAAGCACAAGAATTTGGTAAAGGACCCAAGGTGGATGGTATAGTTTTAGAAAATTCTTACTATTCCTAACTGCTATCATGGTCTCTACTCTAAGACTAAGACTTCTAGCTATTTATCATACTATATTTTACTTTTATTATCTCTTTTGTGCATGTTTTTTATTGTTTTACTTATTGAACATTTTGCCTTGATCTTTTAAATTGCTTTTTCTTGGTATTGAGTTAAGTTTATTGTTTTATTTTATGTAGGTGTTGTGATATGAGTTCTAGGTTTATTTTATTTCATTTTATTTTGTATACCTTATTTTCATCCGGTGCGCTCTTCGCCTTGCGCCTCAGGCAATAAGAGCCCTTATCGCCTTGGTGCGCCTTTTGCCTTTAACAACTATGATTATTAGTGCTGTCAATTGTCTCTTTAAATAGAGATTACAAGAGAAGAAAGCAGGATAGATAGAGATTATAATAAAATAGGAAAGCTAAGATTTGAGGAATCCTAAGAAAATAGGAAACTTTAGATGGAAATAAACTATTAAGTTTACCTTAATTTATTTACTATTAGTCCTATTACAAATAAACTACTGCAATAAGCCTAAACCTACACTGTAACAGTCTCACCCCATTGCACCACCTCCTTGTTGCAATGGTTTTAAGGATTCTACATCTGAATGTCTCAGATAGATCATTGTAGTCAAAAGTGCTCGCTTTATTGCTTAAAGTGCTGAAACGAAGCACAATATAGGTCTATCACTTTCTCATAGTTTGAAGCATACTCCTTTAGTGGACACGCTTTTTGCACTTAAGCTAGTGCTCTGCGAGGCGGAAATCGCTCGCTTTTTTTTCCTCTCGTTTCTGAAATTCGTTAATCAGTATTTATAGTAAGAACATATTCTTTTAGTTATGAGACTCTTTATATTCCCAAAAACTTGGGGTGCTGTGGCAATAGCAATGGGTGTAGGAGAATCAAGTAGGATCATAAGAAATCAAATCATGTTAGCAGAGTTAAGTGCTAGTTCAAAAGGCTCTACTTCACAACATCAACTCAAAGATCTTGTGGTTGACTTGGATGATTATGAAATGGATGTTGAAGAATATGAAGCTATATTTATTAACCAAAGTGTTTAAATTTTTAGCGAGTCTGGTAATGAGTTTTAGTTCTTAGCTATTTGCTTTATTATTTTTAGAATTAAGTCATTTTCCCAAATAATTTTATATATTAAACTTTAAAGTCAGATTTTTTTTTGACATGTGAAGTGATGTTTCACAATGTTTCTGGTTTTTATTTTTTATTTGCTAAGAATTTCTGTTTTTTTTTAGCATATTATATTACTGTTTAATTGTTTTAGATATATTAGGCTTTGCTTTACAAAAGTGAGCGTTTTTTTGTGCCTTAGGCAATAGAAAAGTTTGTTGCTTTGAGTGCACTTTTCGCTTTTAACTACATTAAGACCCAATTTTAAGTGTAGAATTCAACTTGCAATAGACCAGCAATGATATTTGTATCAATGAAGGATAGCAAGAGTTGAATTGTGGAAAAACCTAACATAGACCACAGTAGGTTTTATCAGGTCAAATTTGTGATATTTTTCCTTTAACTGGGTATGATGAGAGAACCAAAGTGATTTCTGTTTTAGAGGCCTCCTAAACATGGATGATCCCTAAATAATTTGATCCTGTTTTAGGAAATTGTAGGGATATCAGTTGCTATTTACAGTTGGGGGGCCTGTGCTTGAGGAAATCATAGTTGCTGACATGTCAACACATAGTTTTGTGCCAATTATTCATAGATTAATTTAATTTATTTAAAGTAGACAAGTTTATGTTGAATGGAGTGAGCTTATAGATAGGTAAAGAGGGATAACATGAAATCTTACGTTGTACTTATTTCTTACCTACTTTTAGAAACTCCTCTCAATCAACAATCACCATGGTATTCCACCCTGCACTACATTGTGGTTTTCATTGTTGATGGCTGATTCTCGCACTCTCTCAATAACATGCGAAGGAGACTCTTGCCTGAATTGATATCTGAAACGTATTGATTATATCTTGGCATTGACCCTTGAAGAAATAATATGAAGAAAATGAATTGTGTATTCCATTGCATTATACACAACTATTTACGCACAATAACACAATTTAAATAAGGTAACAAGAATAAATCAATTCCTATGATCTTGCTAATATAATTCCTTAGAATAAGCATAAATATATTTACATCTATAACACTCCCCCTTAAGTTGGAACATAGATATCGATCATGTCCAGTTTGTTACAAAAATATTCAATCCAAACTCCATTGAGAGGCTTTGTAAAAATCTCTCAATTCTTCTGTCTTAACATAACCGGTAGAGATTAGACCTAACTGAATTTTTTCACGAATGAAGTGGCAATCAATCTTAATATGCTTCGATTGTTAATGAAACACTGGATTGAATGCAATGTGAATAGCAGCTTGATTATGACACCATAGCTTAGCTGGTACTATAGTCTTAAGACCTATTTCAATCAAAAGTTGATATATCCAAATAATTTCACATAAAAACTATGTCATGGCCTAGTATTCTGATTTTGCACTCGAACATGAGATCACATTATGCTTCTTGCTTTTCCACGAAACCAAAATTTCTGCCTACAAAAACACAATAACCTGAAGTAGACGTCTTGTCATCCTTAGATCCCGCCCAATTAGCATCGGAAAAACACTTAAACCTCATATGACTATGATTTCCATAAAAAATGTCTTTTCCAGGAACTCCTTTTAAATAGCACAATATCTGTTTTAATGTTGCCCAGTGATGAATAGTTGGAGAAGACATGTACTGACTTGCAATACTAACTAAATATGTAATATCGGGACGGGTCACAGTAAGATAGTTGAGTTTTCCAACCAATCTTCTTTATCTCTCAGGATCCTCAAACAATTCTCCTTTTGTGAGTTGCAAATTAGGGATTATTGGTTTAGCCCTCGATTTTCCTATTTTAGACAATCGATCAAACACATATTTCCTTTGAGATAAAAGATACCTTTTTTGCTTCTGTTTACTTCAATACTCAAGAAATATTTCAATATCCCCAAGTCAAAACAAAAACTGGTTATGAAGAAATGACTTAAGAGATGAAATACCTATAGTGTCACTATCAGTAATGACAATGCCATCTACATACACTGCTAATAGAATAATGCCATTTGTAGACTTTTTGTAGAATACTAAGTAGTTAGATAGACTTTTCCTCATTCCAAACTTCTCAATAGCTTGGCTAAATTTTCCAAACCAAGCACGAGGATTTTGTTTGAGCCCATACAATGACTTACGAAGACAGCATACCTTTCTAGACTCCCCTTGAGCAACAAAGTTAGGCGGTTGCTCCATATAAACCTCTTCGTAAAGATCACCTTGAAGAAAAACATTTTTGATATCCAATTCATGCAATGGTCAATCATTAGTCTTCCTAAAGATAAAAATTCTAACAGAGAAAAAGTGTCAGAATAATCAACGCCGTAAGTTTGGGCATATCCTTTAGCAATCAAGCGGGCTTTCAACCGTGCAACTGATCCATAAGGATTAACTTTTACTGCAAACACCCATTTACAACCAATTGCTTTCTTCCCTGCAAGTAAATTCATCACAGTTCAAGTACCATTGTCTTCTAAAGCGTTCATTTTCTCAGTCATAGTCTGCGCCTACCAAGATGAGACAGTGCCTCATGAATAGTTTTAGGAACATAAATTGAATCTAAAGAAGCAATAAAAGAACAAGATGATGATGACGACAAACGACTATAAGACACAAAAGAAGAAACAAGATAAGTACACTGATGTTTACCTTTTTAAAGAGCAATAGGAAGGTCATTCGGATTAATAAATTGAGGGACTGGATCTGACGACGAAGGAATGAGTGCAGCTCATTCTAGGGATGGCTAACGGGTACAGGTTTCGCATGTACCTGCATCTATCCGAATCCGTTTAAACTCTATTAGGGTCTTGGGACGGGTTTGGATAGGGTAAGGGTAAAGACCCTCGGGTACCCTCTATTCGTATATGTATATATATATATATATAGTTAGTTAGTTAGTTAATTATTTTTTTGTGTTTTTAGTGGTTGATGAACTACAAATGTAATGGTCGGAGATTTGGAGATTTTAAATATAATTTTTAAATCAAAATGAACAATATTTTATTTTATTGTTTTAATGTTATATTTATACAATTTGATGAATTATTTTAATTTAAATTGTTAAATTAGATTTTGGGTTTTATTTTGTTTGTTTTATTTGATGTTATAGTAATTTATGGTAGATTGTCTGTGTATATTTTAATTTTTAATTAAGCTAGTTAGAATTTTATTTTGGTAAACGGGTTTGGGTATTATTCGGGTAATGTTAATCAGGTTTGGGACTGGTGCAGGTATTAACATTATAATTTTAAATGGGTTTGGGATGAGTTCGGTTAGTGGTATACATAATCGGGTTCGGGTATGATATTTTTCACAGGTACTCTATCTGTTGTGATCCCGAGCTGGCGAAGGACATGGTTCTGAGGGAGAAGCTCGCAGGGAATATACTTGTACTTTAGGAGGCTTAGGTTGAGCAAGGGTAGACTCAACGAAGTTAGGAACTGGAGACGTAATACTATAGATTAACAAATTATCCTCCTCCCCTTGACTTATGTAAGACGTAGATGATGAAAATGGAATATCTTCCAAGAAAGTGGCTTCAGCTGAAACGAAATATCTATTAAGAGAATGACAGTAACATCTATACCCTTTTTAGACACGAGAATACCTAAGAAAAATACACTCAAGAGATTTAGGGTCTAATTTTATAACATGCGGACGAACATCCGCACAAAACAAGTACACCCAAATATCTTAGGTTCAATAGGAAATAAAGCTTTATTTGGAAAAAGAACATGATAAGGTGTTTCCCATTAAGAACAAATGATGACATTCGATTAATCAGAAAACAAGGCATAGATATAGCATCTGCCCAAAAACATTTAGGAACCTTCATTTGAAACAATGATGTCATTGTTGTTTCTAAAAGGTGTCTATTTTTCTGCTCAACAACCTCATTTTGAGATGATGTATCAACACAATAAGTTTGATGAAGAATACCATGTTGAATCATATAATTTTGAAAAGTGGTAGACAAGTATTCTTTAGCATTATCACTTCTCAAAGTTTGAACAGAGATATGAAAGTGAGTCTTAATCTTAGCACAAAAAGCAGAAAAATGAAAAAACGCCTTATAATTTTCTTTCATTAAATATAATCATGTCATTCAGGAATAATCATCAACAAACGTAACAAAATATTTAAACCCTGTTTTGGATGTAACAGGACAAGGATCCCAAACATCTGAATGAACTAACTCAAAAGGAGCACTAGTCTTGGAGTTAAACTAAATGATGATGTTTTGCAAATTGATACGACTCACCATCTAATGAAGACAGACTTTGAAATTGAGGAAATAATTTCTTTAACACAGAAAAGAAAGGATGACCAAACCGACAATGTGTTTCAAATGGGGTAACTAATCCAGAATAAGCTATGAATTTCAACACTTTTGTATCAAGGATGTAGAGGCCTCCAAACTCATTTCCCTTGCCAATAATTTGCTTTGTTGTAAGATCTTGAAACAAACAGTAATTAGAAAAAAAATGAGACAACAATCTAAGGTACAAGTAAGTTTACTGACAGAAATTAAATTGAAAAATAACTGAGGTAAACTAAGAACAAATGACAAATGAAGCAATGAAGTGGGAATAACTATGCCAGACCTAAGGACAGACGATGTGGATTCATCTACTAAAGTGACACTAGAAGTAGATATGTGTTTTTGAAAGGTAGAAAATAGATTTGAATTACCTGTCATGCGGTTTGTGGCACCAGAATCAGTAACCCATTTGGAAGATGAAGAGACAAGACATGTATTTTGTTTACTTGAGTTAATGATAGTATTGACAGAGGTAGGTTGGCTAGGATGAGATTTTAAAAAATCTTGATACTAATCCGCGATTATCATGACAAACCTTTTATCCATATTTTGTCAAAATAATAAAAAAAACCACTCAAAAATATATTCAATACCCAAAGATATATTTAGCACCGAAATAAAGCAAAACTTGTAACAAAAAAGGCCTCACATTGTACCAATGTGGATCCAACTAGGTAAGTAAGATATTGCTCCGACTAAGACATGTGAAAGAAACTAAACAGAGTGATTTTCGGCAAGAGACCAACAACAAATCCCAAAAGGCAACTCCAAAACTTCAACTGTATAACTAGGACAAAGAGAAAAAGTTGTCGGATCGGATGGAGAAACAAACAACACTGGAGGGACACCTAGAGAGATTTGACCGTCAGCAAAGAAAGCCGGTGAAGTGGGTCCGCCGTACGTGCCCTCACACGCTGACACATGAAACTGTAGCAGAAAACTCAAGCAGCGCATGTGACTCATGCGCGGCGATTCTGATCACCGGATTCCGGGCGAGCATTGGTCAGTGGCAGGGGCTCCTCCTAAGACCTGCAGTGAAAAACCAAAGTCACCCTAAAGTGGTGACCTAAGATTCTTGCTCTCTAGGGCAAGAAAACTGAAACCCTAATTTATATAAGAAAAGGTTCTGATACCATGAAGACAGAATATGGAGAAAATGCATTGTGTATTCCATTGCACTATACACAACTATTTATACACTAATATAGTCTAAATAAAGTAAAAATAATAAATCAATTCCTATGATCTTGCTAATCTAATTCCTAAGAATAAGCATAAATATATTTACCCCTATAACAACCCTTATTAGATTATCAATTTTAAATTTCAATATTCATACGTGCATATAATAGCTATGAGCATATGTTTTTCAGAAATATTAATTGTGTCATCTGTTTTCACAGACGCATTCATGGACGAATGCATGTTGATTCTACTGTGCATTTTCAAGTCTATTGGTCTCTGTTTTGCTAACGTGGTATCACATCTCCAAAATTGTTTCAGAGTAATAGATGATGTTATGCATCACTTAGCTTGTATGGCTTGGACTGAAATGATCTAAAGTAGATGATAGATGGATTCTCTTTGCAGGTTGGTACAAATGGTGCAGAAGGGTACTGTGTAAATATTCCATGGAGTCATGGAGGTGTTGGCGATAATGATTACATGTTTGCATTTCAGAATGTTGTGCTACCAATAGGTTAATATTTTACATTGTCTTATTTCATGCTTATGCTCATTATAGTGGCAGGTGGTGTGTGGAATGCAATGTTTATGTTGTAAAGAGCCTATGAGTTAACCATTGTAATCAACTATTGTAGCTCATGATCTTAAAATAAAATGTTGAAAAAGTGCATGTCTCAATGTAGTTGAGCTGTGAACTTCTTGTTATCATATTTCATTACTTTCTTTTAGAATACATGTTACTTTAGAATTTTAGAAAGTGATGGATTCCATCAATTAAAAGTTGTAGAAAACTGTAATTGCTTTTGATTCCTCTATTAAAAAATATAAAATATTTTTACTCAATCACTTCAAAATATGATAAATTTTTATTTTCAGCTTTGTGGTTTGGATGATATCAATGGTATGCAACAAATTCACAATTTTATCTGAAGGGCTATTGAGTGGTATTGTTATGGAATGAGGATGGAGTAGCTGAAGTGAAAATGGATTGGAATTTAGAAATATTTCATATGAACTTTCACTGTTTCTACATGTCCATCTTTAAGTTTAGTTCTGTTGGCTTTAATATTTGAGGTTGAGTTCAAGATTCTCTTTTATGGTGATTGTAATGCTTGAGGTAGCACCAAATATGGTAACATATTGGTGCAGTCAACAATATTTATGTTTTTGCAATTAATGCCTACTTGTTCTCCCTCCCTCCCCTGAGACAGTCTGCAACCCTCCACTGACATGGGTTTTGGCGTTGGCTTTCAATTTAGTTATTGATGCATTTTGTAGAAATTTTTGTTCATACATGTAATCTTCTGCACCTAACCATTTGATGGTGCTAAAACTGAATTACTGTAGCTGGTGCATTTTCTCCGGATTTAACCATCATATCAGCTGGATTTGATGCAGCAAGGGGTGATCCTCTGGGATGCTGCGATGTAAGTACTAGTGCTTTATGTATCTCTTTTGCTTGCTGATAGAAATCCTAATTTCTAGCATTTGGGTGCCTAAGAAAATTGGTCAACACAATGTTTTCTTGGTCAAGAAAAACTAAGGAGTTGTTTCGTGTTTACAAAATAGGAAATTATTCTTCAAATTGCTACGGCTCCTTAATGTTGTCAGAGATTTACTTTTGGTGATTGCAAACATTTTAATCATGTTATTTATACGGAAGAAAGTTAATGGTTCCAGCAAAAGATAATTTCCAATTAAACTTCTATAATTTTTTTAATAAATGTTTTCTGCAAACAAGTTATTCCTCTGAAAAAAAATGGAGGCTAAATGACTTGTTATTTTTCATAATTATTTATTGAAAGCAGGGAGCATTGTAAATGGCATATCTTTGTTCATTTATTTGGGCAAGCGATTTGCTGTGGATATTTGATTGTTACTACACGCGTTCTTTTGAAACCACAGAATGAGAAAGAATGCCTGAAAGCATGAGTAGCTTTTGGCAGTTATCCTTTCAAAAACAGTTTATATTTATGCCAATTTTAATGTTTGGAATTATCTCACGCCATTTTCAACTTTTTCAATGTATCTTTTGTTGTATCAACTTGTTAGCAATGTTGTTGCAGGTAACTCCTGCTGGCTATGCACAGATGACGGATATGTTGTATGCTTTCTCTGGTGGGAAGCTGCTTGTTATTCTTGAGGGCGGGTTGATAACTTTCTTTCTTTCTTTTATTTCTTGGTCCATATTTTCTTCCATATATATATATATATATATACTCACATATACTCACATATATATTCTGGTTGTGTTCACATTGATAATAAGCTATTTGATTGCAGCTACAATCTACGTTCAATATCATCTTCTGCTACTGCAGTGATTAAGGTAAATCTTCTAATTCTCGAAATTTCACTATATGCCTGAGACCATTTCCATTTAGGCATTAGTATAAATTTTGCAGATATGATGCTTCTTAATTTATTAGTATGAATTTAATAAAATGTATAAGATTGGTGAATTGTTTTGACTTAAGGGATATATCATGGGAAAATGCTGCGACTACAATTCATCTCTTAGTCTTTTTGCTGTCTAAATTTCTTACGGGCTTGGTTTTTTGCCAAAATAGGTATTGCTAGGTGAAAGAACTACGAGTGAATTTGACAACATTGTCCCTTCTAAAGCTGGTTTGCAAACTGTTCTCGAAGTCCTGAGGATTCAGATGAACTTTTGGCCTTGTTTGGGTTCAAGTGTTACAAAATTGCAATCACAATGGGGACCATTCCGCATTGAGAATAAAAGTGAGAAGTTCGTGGCCTTTTTACTGACTGAGTAAAATGGTTGATGCTTTAAATTTGGGCCTCTTTTTCATTTTGAAACGTCTTTTGAGTGCTTTTAAAATGTAAACAGGGAAATAAATTTGTTTGCAATTCAGAAAGATATTTAATGAACCTTTTTGCCCCCTTTCTTGCAGCAGAACAAAAAAAAAGGCGTAGGACTGATGCACCAAAATGGTGGAAATGGGGGGGGAAGAAGTTTTTATATCATTTCCTTAATGGACATCTTCATGGAAGATGAAAGTGGCACCAACTAGATGAATATTGACGCCTTTCATCTCTCTCCTCTCGTGGAGTTTAGACTTTTAAGAATTTTTGTAAATCCCTAGGAGTAACAATACAACTTTCATGTGGTACTGCCTTCGTGGGTTCTAACGGATATCCGTCACTTTGATCGAATGACCAACTGTTATGATAACCTTTAGTATTCCCTACTTTTTTAAAATTGGTGTTTCAGGAATAGACTGACAACTCTGCTGGAGTGCTTCAATTACACAGCAATGGAAGAAGACAACAAATGATATAAACATTTGCATGGTGGGGTGGGAAAAAAAGTGTTCAAATAGAACCGTTACGTCAAATGTTGGTTTAAAATTCAGTTAAATTGACCAGAAATTGGATTTCGCACCAGTATAAATCGAGGGGGAAGAATATTGGCCTTATTCTTCTATTGCATATGCTAAACAATTCATCGTTAGTACAAAGCTCGGTGATAAATGCAACTAATTCTTGGCAACTTAAATTTTAAGAATGAATGGAATACTTATTATTATGTTGCTCTCCATCAATTTATCTCGATCCTTTTGGGCAAGTGTCCAGACAAAAAGAAAAAAGGTGTCCCTCAGTATACATCACAATCTCTTCTATTGGTGCATTGTCTGAGGTGGAGGCAATGGGTAAGCGATTGGAACGACATAAGGAGCATGAGGATGGTGTCCAGAAGCAGGAAGCATCATAGGAGTCCCAACAGCTGATGCCATATGCCCCGGAGGAGGAGCCGGCGGATGCCCCACTGGCGCTCCATACATGCCTAAACGCGGCATATGAGGCTGTGCCCTATGCTTAAGTGTAGGACCCATGGCAGTAGCAACAGCAGCAGCAGTTCCTGCAGGGTTTGTATTAGATTGTTGGCCAGTAATCGGCGCATGATGAGATGATACATCTCCATTGTTGACACTAGTAATATCATGGATGCTGGACCTTCTCCTATCTCTATTCATTGAATTCAACCTAATGAAGTATTTTTGAGCATGACTAGCCACTTGTGTAGGAGTCCTTGATATCACAAAATTTCTTGATATGCTTCTCCAATCCCCTTTTCCGAACTTGTCCAGACCAAGAAGAAACAATCTGTTCAAACAACCATCACAGAAAAATTAACAAATGATTCAACAAAAATCATAAAGGTGATCTTATTTTTCTTCTGCATAAATCATTCATATTATATACCTATGCTCTTCTTCTGTCCATGGTATGCCTTTTCTTCTTTCTTGGTCAGACCTGGATCCCTCTTTGCCTCCATGTCCAGATGAGTTATGTCCTAATGCCAAAAACCTACTTCCATAATTGCTATTCAATCTCTTGTCTGAACTTATAGCACTAGAATGAGAAAACCGACGACAGTCTTTAGATGAAGAAGATGAAGCTTCCTCTCCCACATAATTAGGGAGTGGTACATTTCCTGCCTCTATAGCATTAACATCTTCCACTAGTAATTGAAAGTGTTGTTTCAATTCTTCAATACTTTTATTAGGCACCATTGACGCAATCTTTTCCCATTGCTCTGAAGAGTCTTCCTCAATCCAACGTGTTGCAATTGCATTCTCAAAGGCTTTATCTTCTTCTTTGCTCCAAATAATTGCATTTGCCATGGTGGGTTTGGTTAAAAAAATGATTTTCTTCCTTTTCTTTCCTTTTTTTTTTTCAATGAATCAATATGGAATCATAATAGTGAAGAATGTAGTAGTAGAGCAAGTGGTGTATTCAAATTTGGGTTGGGCAAATTACTATAACTACACCAGCGTTTTAATTGAATAGGCTAACTGATTCCTCTATTTCTATAAATATATTACGAAATTCTTCAGGTTTGATTTAATACATTTTGTGGTCATTCTATTAATTTTTTTCATTACATATTAACAAAAAGTTAAATTTGACTCTTTTTTTATTTTAAAAAATACCAAAAAAATATGAAAATTTTTTAGTATTATCAATTTGATACCAAAATATTAAATTTATCATTTTTTAATACAATATTTTTTAAATTAACAAAAAACAAATAAAAATATTTTTGGTATTTTTTAGTTGACTAACAAAATATTCTAATTGATTAATAGAATATTATAGTCAAAAGTAATTGAAGAGATTAATTATTATATTTAATTATATCTAAAAGAATTTATAATGTACTTCTAAAAATGAAAAGATTAATTAGTATATTCAACCAAATTTTAAAGATAAATTAATAATTTATTATCCTTCAAATTTTCTTGTCATGTGGGCCTATTCTGTATTAGGGGGAAAAAGAAAATGAAAAAGAGAAATTGGGGGCGTAGGATAAGGAAGAGGGAAGTGGTAATATGGTTGTATAAGATGAGGAAGCGAGGTAGGGTATCAAACTATCAATTGAGGACGACCATTTTGAATGATTTGTAAGGGTAAAATTGTCAATCTACATATAACACAAACAATGATATAGAAAATTGAGTTGTCTTTTGTGGCTGTGGCTGTGGCTGTGGCTGTGGCTTTGGATTTGGGTTGGAGTTACTTTTTTCTCTCACATCGCAATGAAGGGTATATATATATATACGTAAATTATATGAAAAGTGAATTGTTTGAAATATAAACATTACTTCATTATAGACGTCAAAAGTAAAATTAAGCATCTCTCAATGGAGATTTTGAACTAGTGGCTTCCTCTTAGCAAATCCAATCTCTTTTTTATTAAGGAAAACAAAAATTATGAAACAAGAAGGTTATTAATTGAGGAATTTACGGTTTACCTTTTTAATTTTTTATTTTAAAAATATCAATTGTTTTCGTTTATATATTTACCGATTTCGGTTTTTAATTTTACCATTATTTTATTTTTTAAAAAATAGGAACACTGAGACATCATGTTAGAAATAAGTAAGAATAAACTTTAAATATATTTTAGATAAATTTTTTGAGAGTACACGAACATACACTCATTCTCGCACATAATAAGAGTAAACTTTTAAATATACTTTAGATAAACTTTTGAATAACATGTGAGCCTATGCCATACTGAAGTAGCACACTCGCATTGAATAAGGTTATACTTTGGATAAATTTTGAAACAATATGCTTGTGTTGAGCATAGCTAAACTTTAAGGAATTTTACAAAAATGGATGAATATTTATAAAAATACTACAATTTAAATTTTTTTTTTCAAAATTAACAAATGCATCAAAGTTTTTTTTTCAAAAATACCGAAGGGCCTAAAGTTATTATGAAAATTGAGACAATTAAGGTTTATTAAAAGTTTACCACAAAATTAATAAAAATTGAAATTATAAAAAGTTTATAAAAAATTTACTTAAATTTTACTCAAATTATACCCAATATTTATCTAATATTTACTAGAAAAATTAATTAAAGTTAAAATTGAACACACGATTTACTCAAAATTTATTCAAAATTACTCAAGATTTACCAAAAATTTATCATGGAATTAGAGAAAATTGAAGTTATAAAAAATTTATTAAAAATTTATTTAAAGTTTATTCAAGTTATACCTAATACTTACCAGAAAATTAATAAAAGTTAAAATTATACAAGATTTACTTAAATTTATCCAAGAATTATTCAATATTTACCACAAAAATTAATGAAAATTGAAGTAGCAAAAGGTTTATCAAAAATTTATTTAAGATTTATTTAAATTATATCCAATATTTACCCAATCTTTACAAAAAAAAATTAATAAAAATTGAAGTTACATAAGGTTTATCTAAAAAATTATTCGAAATTTACTCAATATTTTCTAAATATTTACTGAAGGCTTGTTCCAAAGTTTATCAAAAGTTTATTCAAAGTAAAAAAACCTTAATTAAGTTAATTAAATATAAATTTATATTTTTTTTATAATTAAAGTTTGCCTAAAGTTTATTTTGGTAAATAAGTTAATTAAATACATATTTATATTTTTTTATTAAATTAATGAAATAATAATTAAAAATAAATAAATACACAATAAAGACAATTATATAAGTTAATGAAATTCTTAAATTCATATTTAACACGGAAAAAAGTTATTTTTTCAATTAAATAAAAAAATGATAAATATATAGTAATTTTTACAGTTTGAAAAGAAAATAAAGAAATTGATAAAAATAAAAAGAAATAACTTATTAATAAAAACACGGAATTTTGTACAGTAAATTTGAAAAAAACTTTTAAATATCAATAATCCACATAAATCCTTCTAAACTTTGGATACACATGCATAGAGAAAAAATGGATTTATCGCATGAATTTTCTAAATAGTTAATTTAATATTTTTTAAAAAAATTTTAAATATCAACATTTTTTAAAACATTTATATGTATTTTTTCAATTTTAAAATTTTTTTTAAAAAATGTTTGGAATTACTTAATTGACTGAATTTTTTAATTTTTTATAAATTATTTTTTTAAATCTATTTCTACCTACTTCTACCAAAAACAATTTTTAAAACTAAAAAATATTAAAAATATAAATTTAAAAAAATTTTTTTTTTCCAAACCCAATATCATATAAACCTAAAGTCTTATACGACACTTCATTTTAAAAAAATGTCTTTATGAAAAAAAGTATTTTTTTTTTTAGATCAGAGAAAATTGCGTTTGTATCTTTCTGAATGAAGAAAAGAAGATAGCAGTATTCTGTGGCGCATTTTACAAAGAACACGCAATGGAAATTAGGCCACGTCTTAAGAGAGAGATTGAGATCCTTCATCCCATATCAATACAAAATCTCTCTTTATTTTTACTTCCCTCTTGAGCGCGTGACAACCACACGAATTCATAAAGTGCCGTTGGATCATCGATATCATTTTTGTTTTATGGAGATTGAATGTCTTAGTTTCAAGCAGATAATTGGTAATAGGAAAAAATAGAGATCAAAATTTGTAGTAGCCTGGTATAATTATTTTTTAATATGCAAATTGTCCCAAATGCAAACATATTCAAAATTAGACTTGATAATCTTATTGGATTGAGAGGTTCATTTTGGATTATTATTTTTGGGTTAATTTCAAGTATTAGAATAAGTTATTTTAATGGGTCATTGGATCAATTCAAATTTTGAAAAGTAAAATTCAATTATGTTTTTAGATTCAGATTGATTTCGTGTTAATTTATTCAGATTTCATAAGATTTCAAATTAATTTTTTCCTGCACAAATTTTTACGAGTTTTCGGTTCAAATAAATAAATTGTTACATCTATTTAATGAAATATAAAATATAAATATAATTAAAAAGAACAATTGTGACCTATTATATAATTTCATATGTAGCCTAACTTATTTACATGTTAAAAAAAGCCCCCATAACTATAGGAAAAGTACACTTCAAAAAATAGAAATAAGTAATAGACCACTCCACTTGTCTAGAAATATATTAGAATAGAAGAACTGGTAGGGATCAAAGAATAGAAGAACTAGAATTGTATCTTTCTGTAAGAAAATGAAAGAAGAGAAAAATAAAAAAAAATTTGTGTAAAAAAATAAAAGAAAGAAAAAGGAATATATGAAAGGTTACACTTACATATTGATTGGTCCTCTTATATCTCTCCACAAACACATGCATAAAGAAATTTTAGATTCAGTTATCACATCATTTATAGACTAATCTAATTATACAGTAATACATATTTAATTAATTATTTTATTCATATTAATTGATATAACTACAATAATTAATTAATAAATATATACATATTATTATATAACTAGATATAAATTATATACATGATAGATTGAGTTTACCTAAAACTTTTTCATACATCATTTGGCTTGTGAATCACTGGATGGGTTCCAAGTTGGTGGAATGAGATCAGCTAATTTTCCTGCTTGCAAAGGGCAAAATAGTTCTAGTCGGTTGTTAATAAAGGGTATCATATGTTGATCAGTTGATGTATTGTCAGTTGGATTTTAGAGTTAATCATAGCTAAGCCATAATCCAGAGATTGTTGGGAGGAAGAGCAGCGTATTGATGATAGTATGGGTAGTTAAACATTGAGCAAATATCAATAACACTATGTTTGGATTGATGAATTTTGAATGATGAATTTTGAACAATTTATGAGTTGTTGTCAAATTTATTGTTTGACTATTTTAAAAAGTTTAAATTTATAAATTTTGGAAAATTTTTCGTCTACCAAAATCTTATGGATTTGATTTTCCATTTCCTAGATGGTGGGAAAATGGATTGTTGCCAACTTTTTTTATTCAAAGATTGTTTCTAACAAATTAATAATATTTCAAAATTTACTTAACTCTAAAAAAAAAAATGTAGAAATCATTTTTTTAATTTCTAATAATTAATTTAGTATTATTATTATTATTATGCATAATATAATATTTATACGTATTAAATTATTTATAAAAAATAATTTTTAATTTATACTAATGTAATTAGATATTATAACGTATAATAATTTTTCGTTTTAATAATAAATAAGATATTTTTAAAAGTTTAAATTATCATATATATATATATATATATATATCAAACGAGATGGTAGGTTGTAATTAGCTATTAATGCATTTGTCTTCTCGTTTCACATACTGGATCACAGGGGGCTGTAGCTTTGTTAAGGTTGTTGTAATTAGTTGTTTCCATCTGTCTTCAGAGCTATAGTGTCATTGCATCAGGCTGATTCTGTTGACCCAGATATTAGCTTTCATTTCTCCTGATGAGGTAATTTGTTTATGAGATGTGAACTATTTTCGATTCTCTGTTGACTATTAAAGTAATTCACTTTACCACATTCATGTTGTGCCACTAAGTTTTAATAATCATTTTAATCCTTATCCAGTTTTTCCCTTACTTCTATCTGTCTTTCTAGTTCACTTTACCGCATTCATGTTGTGCAAATTATTTTTATTTTCATATATGTTGGCATTTTATGGTTCTCCGAATTTGGTTGGTGGTGACCCTAGGTTGGCATGAGTACACTACCGTTGCAGGTATAAGTTGCATCTGACTCATTTGGTCTAATGTGTTTTTACTTTGTCGAATGAGTTGATATCTTCCCCTCATATTATCAGAAATTTTGCCTCCCTGCTACTGTTCTTGTACCCTCTTCTAAGTGTTATGTTCTAAAGGATTACAAATTTGAAGCTTGCTGCATTAATAACCGAAGATAATGATATAGGTAAACATGCTCCAGCTGTATATGTCTCAAGGGAAGAGGTTAGTGTTTTTTTTTTCTTTTCTGATTTTCATATGCTGTATTTTTTTTCTACTCCTTGATGTCATTTCTATAATGTCTATGAATCCATATTGCTACAACTTTACACAGATTAAATCAGGCCAGCGGTTCAATGATCTTGTCCACTAAATAATTCTATTTGTCCTATCATAAATTAATGAGAAGAGCATCCTTATGTAAGCATCTCAATTTGGAAGGCTTCTGTCAAAGCTTATAATAATAGCTATCATTTGCCATAATTTTTTTCAGGATGTGTCAGCAAAAGTTCTGCCTCTAAACCCTTGTGTCATTATTGTTAACTCAATTCAGACAGCTTATATACAAAGAGTTATTGGAAGTGTTGGGGGAATATCTCAGGTTATAGAATAGTTATGAATAATTTATCCTTTAATGCCTTTATTGCATGCTCTAGTTTCACCTTTAATTATTATGCATGGAAAATATCATTTACTTGCTAGGAAGTATCTCTTAGGAAGTCTGTTTTAGTTAATTCCATACGTTAAATAATTGGTTCTAGAGAACCAAGCTGGTCTTATAATGCTTCAGAATTATGTAAGTTGCTATATACATTCCACATATCCTTTAGATTGAAATCTTCATATGTGTATGTAGCATTTAGCATTTCCTTTTAAATTGTCTGCAACATCCTTAAACAGCCGTCCTGTTCTTCATTTGGTCTGGAAAATAAAAGAAAACCTTCCTATTTGCTTGTACTTTTTTTTTTTTTTTTATCAATCATGTTTATTTGTATTATATGTTTAGCCAATACATGAAATAAAAAGGAAGAACTTTTCATCACTGAAGAGTGGAGAAGGGCCCAATTGCGGTAATGCATTTAATTTTAACCTTCATCACTTTTCAATTAACTGTCATTTCTAGATGTGCAGTCTGTGGTTTAATGGAATTTAATTCAATTGTCTTGGTTTATTATAAAGACATTGTTGAAAAAGTGCAATCACACGTGTTTGATTTGCTAGTGCTATATATAAAGATTTAATTGAGACTTATGTTGTTCTGTTATTTGCTTCAGGTCTGAATTTTTTTACCTTACGCAACGCATATTTAGATTTGTATTGCCATTTCTACATATTGAAGAGGTAAAGTTTGTTTTTATTATTGGTATTGACATTAGTATTTCTTACCAAATATTTCATTTTTATGATATTTTATTTTTATAGGACTTAAAGGTATGCAAAGATTTATTGAAAGACAATCATATATAAATATGGACGTAAGAAATTGCAACTAAGCACATGCTCTTCTTTTGTAAAGAGGGACTTTTTTTTTGTTTTTAATTGAGCATAATACTTGAAATGATATAGTTGAGAACTCTTTACTAGGATAGCCACAAAATGCATTTGTCCATTTTGTGAAGTCAATTTTGGAACGTACAATTGTACAATTTATAATATGAATGACGTTTAAACTTTTCACATATTTGTCTATTTTGTGAATTCAATATATAAGATTTTTGATTTATGGATGATATTAAAATTAAATCTATTAACTAGTGATAAATTTCCACATATTAATGGGGAAGTAATTATGCAACAAAAAAAATAAACTCTGCAAGATTATGTCCCCACATATTATCCAATCTTTTAGTGGGAAAAATTTTTTTTGCCACTAAAAGTTCATATTTTATGACAAATAATATTTTTCCACAAATTATTCGAACTTTTAGTGAGAAAGCTTTTCATCATTAAATATATAGAATTAGTGATGAAAAGTGTAAAGGTTTTAGTGGCGAGTAAGGAATTCCCCACAAACATTTTGTGGTGAGTAACATTTCCCACTAAAACTTTTAGTGACATCTTTTTAGCGGTGAACTAATGGGGAAATATATTTTCTCCGCAAATTGTTTTAGTGGCCAATTTTAGATAAGTTTGTTTTAGTGTACCTTTATTATATTTTCTTTAATATTTATTTTTCAATTGTAGTCAAATTCTATTCAATTTAAAATATAATATTTTTCCAATATTTATGGTGAATTATAATTAAGGGTATTTGGTTTATAAAAATAAATCTTTTAAGGATATTATAGTTTTTTTTTTTTTTAATTCTCACATCCATACTTTTAGATATAGTATAAATATTTCATATTAAATATTTAGTATAAATATGTAGTAATACTTTTAAGCATTTAACTCCCCTAAAAATTGTCTCATTGTGCCACCGCCACATCCACCAAACTGTTGTAGCAAAAAAACCTGTCCAATGATCTACATAACCCGATTTAGCGAGACATCGCAAATTGCTAATCATCTAATTGGTCAAAGAAATATGCTGCTCTTCATATCAATCAACAGGAGATAAGCACATATCCCATATATCACAAGCAATTGTGCAATACTTATAATGTGAATAAGACTCTCTTCAACATTACCATAATCTTCAGTCCTCTGCTCTACCAGTTGAGCTATTCCGACCAATTTTGACTTGTCATCTTCCTCATTTACTAAATGACTTGGGCCTATGTCAATTAAAAAAAAGAAGAAAAATCTAGAAAAAGCTCAAATAGCTTTCAACAAAAGGGTACCTGTACCCAAAATCGATACAAGTGGGTAGGTAAAGAATACTTAGGGGTGCGAGACAACTCTCTTGAAAAGCATTAGAAGTAAAATGTCTCTTAAAAAGCTCTAGGTTACACATAATCTTGCCATGTGCCAAAAGCCAAAGAAACACCCTTATCGTTTGTGGGACTAGACATTTCCAAATCAGTCTCCAAAGGATATCATTAGTATTAGTCCTATGTGTAACATCTTATACTTTTATAAATAATATATACTTGTATTATGTCATCATGTATTGCACAGTAATAAAACAATATCCTGTTTATAGTGAAGGATAATTAAATTTTTGAATCATATAACAGTATCACTTTGTAGCATTTAACAATTCAGTGAAGCATAATAGCTTAACTATATATATATATATATATATATATACATATACATATATATACACATACATATGTAGACATATAATCCAAAATATAAAAGATATGTCCCTATACATATGTAAAATGCAAAGAGAGAGATTGGTGAGTTGCGACTCAGTGAGAATAATCATAAAATGCTTTCTAATGTACCAAGCAAATCACAATTATAAGTAATAATCACCATTCATACACATTTTACCATTATTCTATTTATCAATACCATATGAACATAAATAATATTAATTCATGTAAATATTTCATTTGCTTATGCTTATGTTTATGCCATTTTCTTTGTTGTGACTAGGCTATACAGGCACTATCCCGGGTTTCCATATGAATATTTGCATTTGCTAGTTGGCTTGATCATTTGTAACATTTGTACATTTGCTAGGCCATAGGCCTTTTCTTTTGCTTTTGAACATTTGTTTAGGCCATAGTCCTTTTCTTTTGCTTTACAATGTCATTTAGCTAGTCAAAACACCTTTTAAATCCATATGCATATGCATTTGCAACAATCATTGCTTTTACATCAACCATTATACATTTCAGTCAATATTTGCCTTGTACAAAGAAAACCTATACATGTAATACAAACATGTACTTTACATTCAACACAGTCTCATTGGCCATATCATAACAATTATGCAATTTAAATAAAGCAAATGAAGTCACATTACACATAGCATGTAATAATCACACGTACCAGATAAATTGTTTGATAATTAGACTCACATTTTATTTTGATATTGAAACTCTAACTTATTGTCTCTCACTTTCTTAGGGGTCTCTAATATATTATGAGCCTAATTGAATGTATACTTGGTTAATTAGTAGTTAAATAAACTTAGTAAGACTTGAACAAATTGAAATATGCATAATTTTGACCACTAACTAGGGTTTGGTATTATGGCAGTATGACCTTCATATATCTAGAAGCTTATAACTTTTTCTATACTTGTCCAATTTATGTAATTCTTATTTCAGATTAAAGATAACATGTAGATCTATAACATATTAAAAATTTAGAACAATTGGGGCATTGTGTAATTTTTGGTAAAATTTCAATTCATGTTCTGTTTTTTGCCCTATTTCTGCCCTATGGCAGTTTTGGGACACCAATTTTGCTTCTTCATATCTCATAATGTGCAAGTTATATTTTTGTGAAACTTTTTAAGCACTTAGATATATCAAAATATAACATTTTTAATTTGACAACTTTCTTCTATTCTGCCTCTAATCTCTGAAAATGGTAGGGTTCTTATGACTGATTAAGAACAGAGTTGGCATCTAGACCATTCTGAATTTTAGAGATCATAAAGCATAAAATACATAACATATTGAGGTAATATTTATGCCACAATTTACATAAGAATATACCTACAACTTTTGTATTTTGACAATTTACATATTATGTCTATAAGAAGCTCAAAATGGGTAAATAATTAGCTGGACCTGCATTGGATACTAGGCAGGCAGCTTAACTATGGAATAGACATGGCTCTCTTGATTCTCTTGATCGTAACTCAATATCCAACAGTCATCTGGTCCTGAAATTCAGTATACAACTAGTTAACACAGAGGGCTACAACTTTTATGTTTTAAGTTTCTTTCAATTAAAGACTCTCTCATATAGAAAAATATTTAAAATAGCAAGTGATTCAACGAGGTTCCATAATCGAACCAGTCACAGTCATATGTCAATAGCTTTTCATTAATACCAAATCATGCAAAACTATTTATATATACATAAACTGAAGATAATTACCTACAGGTTTGATGTTTTATGCTTCTTTAAATTCGGTCTATAATATGATGAAAATGGAGCCCAAAGACACTACGATGAAAACAGAATCAAGGAAGCTTACTTAGTTACTTGTAAAAAATAAACCTCAAGTTAACAATTCTCAATTTAAAATTAACAATATAAGGAAAGATGGCCAACTTACCAGTAAATAGTTGAGGCTTTTGCTAGAGATTTTGAGAGAAAATAAAAGATAAAGAGGAGGAGAATGGTTACGGGAAAGGAAATAAGAAGCTCACTAACCGCCTCCTAATTCTGTTCCATTCTTCTTCTTTTAATAATAATAATAATAATAATAATAATAATAATAATAATAATAATAATAATAATAATAATAATAATAATTTATTCTACATTTTTACATGTTCCTTGTTAATACCAAAATTACTATATTGTCAAATAGTCCAATCTAATTTATTTAATTATGCCAAATTTCATTTATTTCAATTTAATCATTTTATTCTAATAATTTCTCATACTTTATCATCCTTATTTAAATTATAAATAGACACATATGATATACTCTTATTGCGATAAACCGACACGTAACAACTCTATCTTGTGAGCACGTTCAAGCCAAAATCCAATGTATGCATGTGCCTCATGTGAATGACATATAAAAAAAAATGAATATGTCCAAATGAAATGTGTGTAATAATTCATGTGGGAAAGTCGAGGGTGTTACAATTCTCCCCTCTTTTTTGAAAATTTCGTCCTCAAAATTTGATACCTGAGGGCAAGTGTGGTACTGCCTTTTCATATTCTTCTCTGTTTCCCATGTTGCCTCTTCATGTGAATGGTTTCTCCATAACACTTTGACTAAAGGTAAATCTATTTCTCAGTTGTTTTGTCTTGTATCCTATGATCTCTACAGGTTCTTCTATATAGCTCGTATCATCTCCAATCTTGATGCTTGATCTTTAAGTATATGTGTAGGGTTTGATCTTAATCTTCTAAGCATACTGACATGAAATACATTATGAATTTGAGCCATCTCTGGTGGTAAAGCCAACCTGTATGCCAATGATCCAACCTTTTCAAGAATTTCATAAGGCCTTATGTATCTTGGACTCAGTTTGCCTTTCTGGCCAAATCAGATTACTCCTTTCCATGGTAACACTTGAAGAAATTCCTTTTCACCTATCTCATATTCCATTTCCCTTCTGTGCTGATCAACATAACTCTTTTGTCTATCTTGTGTTCCTTGAGTTTGCTTTTGACTATCTTGGTCTTATCTACTGTATCCTATACCATTTCTAGTCCTTCAATTGCTCGTGCACCTTCTTGATCCCAAATAATTGGGCTTCTACACTTTCTACCACACAGTGCTTCATATGGTGCCATCTAGATACTGCTATGGTATTGATTATTGTATGCAAACTCCATTAGTGCCACATATTCATCCCAAGATCCTTTGAACTCCATAAAACATGCTCTAAGCATATCCTTTAACATCTCTATAGTTCTCTTTGATTGACCATCAGTGTGTGGGTGAAATGTAGTGTTGAAGTTCAATTTTGCTCCTAATGCATTTTGTAAACTCACTAAAGAACGTGAATTAAATTGTGGGTCTCTATTAGATACAATGGATAATGGAATGCCATGTAATCTAACTATTTCTTTGACATATAACTTTGCTAAATTCTTAAGTGTGAACCCCCATTTGATAGGCAGAAAATGTGCTGACTTGGTTAATTTGTCAATAATTACCCATATAGCATCATTCTTTCATGGAGTTCTCGGTAATCCATAAACAAAGTCCATTGTTATTTTCTCCTATTTCCATTCTGGCACTAACAATGGATGTAGTTTACCTGCTAGAGCTTAATGTTCTACTTTAATTTGTTGACATGTTTGGCATTTAAAAACATATTCTTCTATGTCTTTCTTCATCTGGCCACCAATAATGAGGTCTTAAACTATGATACATCTTCGTCATCCCTAGGTGCATTACATATGGTGCATTATGTGCCTCTTCAATTATTTCTTGGCTCAAGTTATCAATGTTTGGAACACATATGCATAACTTTAACATCAATGTATCATTCTATAAATGGAAGTATTTACTTTTTTCCAACTATGCCATTTTAATTTTCTCATACAATTGAGGATATATGGCCTGTGCTTCTTTAATTTTATCTCCTATTATAAGTCTAACTTGAAGGGTTGCAATTAGTGTCCCACTATCATGCATACTCAATTCAACATTCATAGACTGAAGCTGAATCAAATATGGAAGAGAGGATGCTTGCAAGTGAGCTATACTACTGCTGGACTTCCTGCTTAATGCATCTACTATAACATTTGCCTTCCTTGGATGGTATTCGGTTGTGTAGTCATAATCTTTTAATAGCTCTAACCATCGCCTTTGTCTCATGTTTTATTCTTTCTATGTCAGCAGATATCTCAAACTCTTATGGTCTGTAAAGATTTAGAATGTCTCGCCATACAAATGATGTCTCCAAATTTTCAATGCAATTACAACTATAGCTAATTTTAAATCATGCACTGGAAATGACAATTTATGTGGTCTCAACTGCTTGGATGCATAAGCTATCACTGTATCATGCTGTATTAATATACATTCTAAGCCTTGATGTGAAGCATCACTGTATACTGTAAACCCACATGTGCCTGTAGGAATAGCTAACACTAGTGTAGATGTTAACTTGTGCTTTAATTCTTCAAACTATTTTGACACTCTAGTGTCCACTTGAAAGGCACATTCTTCTTTAGCAATTTAGTTAGAGGGATGGCAATAATTGAAAAATTCATTAACAAATCTGTGGTAATATCCAGCTAAATCTAGAAAATTACGTACTTCTACAACATTTTTTTGGAGCTTCCAAATTTACTATGACATTTATTTTCTTTGGATCTACCACTACCTCTACCTGATACTACATGCTCAAGGAATATCACATGGTCTGGTTCAAAAAAAAGTCTTTGAAACATTTGCTTTTGCTACCTTTAGCTAATAATAGCCTGATTTCAAATCAATTTTGGAAAGTATCTGAGTTCCCTGTAGCTGGTTAAACAAACCATATATTCTAGGCAATGAATATTAATTTTTAAATTCGTTTTTTTAACAAATAGCACCGGTGCTTTCTATGATGACAAATTAGGTCTGTTGTACCCTTTATCAAGTAACTCTTACAATTGGATTTTTAGTTATTTTAACTCAACTGGGGCCATTCTGTAGGGTGGCATTGATATTGGTGCTATTCCTGGTACTAGCAATAGTGAACTCTATCTCTCTAGCAGGTGGTAATCCATGTAGATCATCTGGAATTTGAAAATTCTCTCACAATGGGTATATTTTCAAGCAAGCTGTTAGTGGTTCTAGTGTCAATCACATGTGCTAAATATGCCTCACATCCTCCTTTGACCATTCTGAATGCTTTTACAGCTGAAACTAAACATGTAGGTACAAGTTTTCTTTCACTTAGAAATACAACTCTTAGCTGGTCTAAAGATTCTAAAATTACTTCCTTAGTAAAACAATTCACTATTGTATGATGTCTAGTTAGCCAGTCCATTCCTAGTTTCACATCAAACTCATGCAAGGGTAGTAAGATCAAATCAGCTTGCAATTTGGCTTTATTAATGCATATCAAATAGTCACAACATATATTGTTCACAATTACTTTTGTTCCTAGTGGAGTACTTATATCAAATTCTAAAGGCTCATAATCTTGATGCATCTTATATGTTATATTTAATGATGTAAATAAATGTATAGAACTAGATTCGATCAATGTATATGCCAATGTATCATAAATATAAATACCAGTAACAATTTTAAAAGCAGCAACTGTCACTTGTTTAATCGTGGCAAATACCTTACTAAGTGTAGGAGGCCTAGAACTCTGACCCTTATATCTAGTTACTCATATACCAGTTGCACTAATCATGTCTCTGCCTTTGCCTTTGTCTCTGTCGTATGTCACATTGGTTCTACTCATTTTGGTGCTTCAACTGTTGTATTTGATATTCCTCTACCTCTATTAGTCTCTATTAATTAGGTTCTCTGTGGACAGTCTTTATACATGTGATCTAATGACCCACATAAATGACACTCTTGTGAGCATTCTATAGGAAATTCTCGTGTTGCCTTTTTAGATTGTTGTTCAACAACTTCTTTCATTAACCTTTCTGTCCTTATTGTTGTAGCTCTAAGTCTGGTATAGCAATCTTAGTCAGTGGCTGTGCATCACTACTAAGAACAATCCCATCAATCATAGGCATTACCTTGGAGCAAAGACACTACATAATCAAATTTCTCATCTTAGGCACTTTTCATCATATTTAATACCCTTTATGTTCTTTTGAACCATGTCTCTGTTTCTGCTAGGCTAGTTGTGCCATATAAATCAACTATACCCTACCTTTTCAGTTTATCATACCTTCTTTCTCTATTCAAATTAGGCCATTGCATTTATTTTATGGATTTTCATATGGTTCTCTTGCATGTTATGCTTGTGATACAATTGCATATATATATGTTGGAGTCATAGCTCATAGTACAAATTGATCTCTGTATAAATGATGTGATGTCTTATGAAAATGCATTTCGGTCGGCCTCTCTCTCCTTAGTGCATACATTTATGTCACTTGACAATGTTTAACACATACGATGTACATGTTATCATGCTTTTATACATATGCATGTTCCCAAAGAACATATCCCTGCTCTGATACCAAACTCAAATGTAACACCTTATACTTTAATATATAACTTATACTTGTATCATGTCATCGTGTATTGCACAATAATAAGATAATATCCTATTTATAGTGAGGGATAATTAAATTTTTGAATCATATAATATTATCACTTTGTAGCATTTAATAATTCAACAAAACTTAACTGCTTAACTATATATATATCACATCATTGCGTATTCACTATATTATACATATGCAGACATGCAACCTAAAATATAAAAGACATGTCCCTATGCATATGTGAAATGCAAGGAAAGAGATTGATGAGTTGCGACTCAGTGAGAATAATTATCAAAAGCTTTCTAAAGTACCGAGCAAATCACAATTACAAGTCATAATTGCTATTCATACACATTTTACACATCATTCTATTTATCAATACCATATGAATATAAATAATATTAATTCATGTAGACATTTCATTTGCTTATGCTTATGTTTATGTCATTTTTTTTGTTCTGACTAGACTACACAGACACTATCCCGGATTTCCATGTGAACATTTGCATTTGCTATCTATCTTGATTATTTGTAACATTTGTACATTTGCTGGGCCATAGGCCTTTTTTTTTTTTTGGCTTTTGAACATTTGTTTTTTGCTTTATAATGCCATTTAGCTAGTCACAACGCTTTTTAAGTCCATATGCATATGCATTTGCAACAATTATTACTTTTACATCAACCATTATGCATTTCAGTCAACATTTGCCTTGTACAAAGAAAACCTATATATGTAATACAAACATGTACTTTACATTCAACACAGTCTCATTAGCCATATCATAACAATTATGCAATTCAAATAAAGCAAATCAAGTCACATTACACCTAGCATGTAATAATCACACGTACTAGAAAAATTGTTTGATAATTAGACTCATCATTTATTTTGATATTGAACCTCTAACTTATTATCTCTCACTTCCTTGAGGGTCTCCAATATGCTGCAAGCCTAATTTAATGTATACTTGGTCAATCGTTATCTAAATAAACTTAGTAAAACTTAAACAAATTGAAATATGCATAATTTGGACCACTAACTAGGATTTGGTATTATGGCAGTGTAACCTTCATGTGTTCATCAGCTTATAACTCTTTCTATATTTGTCCAATTTATGTATTTCTTATTTCTAATTAAAGATAACATGTAAATCTATAACATAAATTAGGGCATTGTGTAATTTTTGGTGAAATTTCAATTCATGTTCTGTTTGCTGCCCTGTTTTTGCCCTAAGACAGTTTTAGGATATAAATTTTGCTTCTTCATATCTCACAATGTACAAGTTCTATTTTTGTACAACTTTTTATGCACTTAGATATATCAAAATATAACATTTTTAGTGTTTACAACTTTCCTCCATTCTGCTTCTAATCTCCAAAAATGGTAGGGTATTTATGACTGGTCAAGAACAAGGTTGGTATCCGGACTAGTCTGACTTATGGAGACCATAATGCACAAAATACATAACATATTGAGGTAATATTTATGCCATAATTTAGATAAGGCATATACCTACAACTTTCAAGTTTTAAAAATTTACATATTATGTCTATAAAAAGCTCAAAATGGGCAAACAATTGGTTGGACCTGCACTGGGCACTAAGCAGGTAGCTTAACTATGGAATAGACATGACTCTCTTGACTATAACTCAACATCCAATGGCCATCTAGTCCTAAAATTTAGTATACTACTAGATAACACAAAGAACTACAACTTTTATGTTTTTAGTTTTCTCAATTATAGATCATATCATAGAGAAAAATAATTAAAACAACAAGTGATTCAGCTAGATTCCACAATCGAACTAGTTATAGTCATATGCCAATATCTTTTCATAGTCACTAAATCATAAAAAACTATTTATATACCATAAACTTAAGATAACTACCTACAGGTTTGATGTTTTGTACTTCTTTAAATTCGATCTGTAACATGATCAAAATGGAGCCCAAAGACACTACCATAAAAACAGAATCAAGGAAGCTTACATAGTTACTTGTAAATAATAAACCTCAAGTTAACAATTCTCAATTTAAAATTAACAACATAAGGAAAGATGGCCAACTTACCAGCAATTAGTTGAGGCTTTTGCTGGAGATTTTGAGAGAAAATAAAGAAGATAAAGAAAAGGAGGAGAATGGTTACGGGAAAGGAAATAAGAAACTCACTAACTGCCTCCTAATTCTGTCCCATTCTTCTTCTTCTTCTTCTTCTTCTTCTTCTTCTTCTTCTTATTATTATTATTATTATTATTATTATTATTATTATTATTTGTTCTACATTTTTACATGTTCCTAGTCAATGCCAAAATTACTATTTTGTGAAATAGTCCAATCTAATTTATTAATTATACCAAATTTCTTTTATTTCAATTTAATCATTTTATTCCAATTATTTCAAATACTTGATCATCCTTATTTAAAGTATAAATAAACACATATGATATACTCATATTGCGATGAACCGATAAGTAACAACTCTTTTTTGTGAGCACGTTCAAGCCAAAATCCAATGTATGCATGTGCATCATGTGAATGACATATAAAAAAAATGAAATATGGAAAAGTCGAGGGTATGTTACACTATGACCATCAAAGCTTCGTATGTGGATTTAATGAAAAATTCTCTGTTTTTAGAATGCATCCAGACCTGTTTGTCTTGATGAGAGTCACTTTCAATCAGAATACATGCAGCTAGCCATTACCATAATATTTTATGGAAGAACATCTTGAATGTACCATTGAGTAACTTGATTATAAATGTATGTAGAAAGGATGGGCAAGATATAAAAGTAAATTAGTGCAAATTCAATGCATAAAATTTTCATTGAACAAACTAACTATAGTTTAATAATAATAATAATAATAATAATAATAATAATAATAAAATAAATCCTATACTTTCACTTTTATATCAAAATAACCATATTCTTTATTTTTTTAAGGGAAAATTACAAAAAAAAAAAAAATTGTGAACTTTTACAAATTTTACAAGTATATCTAGTTTTCTAAAAATTATATTTAAATTATATGAATTTTTATTTTTGAAATAAATCTAGCATTTGTAATCTAAAACCAGTCTCCAAACCTTACTAGTGCTTACGTGGACTGATCGAATGGAATAACTAGCACTGATATGAATTAAATAATTAGATTTATTTGTTATTATTGGATATATTTAATCTAGTTAATGCCAATTATCCAATTATAATTGGATATATTTAATCTAGTTAGTGCCAGTTAATCCATTTGGTCAATCCATGTAGGCATTAACTATGTTCTGACACTGGTTCTATATTGCCTATTGACCTGAGGATGATTGATCTTGATAATTAAATTAAATGTGACTAATATGTTTATTTAAGTGTTGTTTTACAACATATAAAATTTTAAATCAATAGGCCAATGTTTACTTAGTGAAATATTTGAAGAAACAAAAAAGGCCTGTAAAGTGCGCTTGCGATGTTGAAATCGTGCCAGCAAAAGGGAAAGTGCAATTGCACTTTCGTGTTCCAGCTTGTAAAAGGATTATGGCTGCTTGCTTAGGAAAAAGTGCACTCTTGCATAGGAATTTCACGAGAGCAAAATTCAAACCTTCAACACCATTGGAAGGTGCCACAATTAGAATAGGCCACGTGTCCCTAGACATCATAATGACTATGTGAACTTTGAAAGGATTCATGCATGGGGACCTTTCGATGCGAAAGTTCCTTGAGTTCTAAAAACTTTTCACCATCGGGAAAATACCATTCGCATCTAAAAGCAAAAAATCGTGATCGGAAAAAATATGTTGCACTTGCAAAAGCTAATTGGACTAGCCGTTATAAAGCAGTTAAAGTAAATAATAAATCAGAGGTTGCCACATGTAAAGCTCCCACGAATAAAACAAGAATCACAATCACAATAGGGAAAGGGAAAGTGCGCTAGCAATTTCACTCTATCAAACTACTTTTAATGATTCATCTTTAGAATGTTAGATAAAGTGTTAGCACCTATTTGTAACTGCTAATTGGAAGGCAAACATTATAAATAGACCTCCAAAAGGCCTTAGAACACAAAAGCAATATTTTAAGTGCGCCATAACTATTGCAAATTTATTTTCCAACTATTTTGTAAGAATGGTTGAAGTATTAACCTTACACACTTGGGAATAGGTAGTCAAAGTGAATATAGTAAGAAAAACTCTTAGTTGGATTGTGTGTGAGCCTATGAAAAACACAAAAAAATTAGTTATGTGAGCTATTAAAACACAAGAGAATTGGATTTGGTGTGAGCCTTGGGAAAACACGTAGTTGTGAGTGAGCTAGGAAAATTCTTTTGTATCTCAAGTTTAGATAGTAGAACTCCCAATTATGGTTTGGGAGAGGACTAGAGTTTGTTAACACTCGAACCCTTATAAATCCTTGTGTGCAGTTTTCTCTTGTTTCTTTACATTTCATCTTATATTATTCGATGTTCAAACTCTCAAAGAAAACCATTAAGCCGAAAATTTTTATTTGCCACCAATTCATCCTCTCCCTTCTTGGTACACCATCTTTTAACAATTGGTATAAGAGCTTTGGTCTCTCATTCAAAGCTTAAGTGCGAGAGAAAAGATCAAAGATGGTAAAGGGTGGAGTTAGCAATCATTTTCCAATTTTTGTTAGTGCTAACTTTGCTCTATAAAAATTTCAAATGGAGCTCTTTATGGATAGTGAATCCATTGACTTATGGAATACTATCTACAAAGAGTGGATGTAATACCTTATATCTATGGATATCACTTGTATTATGTTATCGAGTATCATCATGTATTGTATAGTAATAAGATAGAATCTTATTTATAATGAGGGATATATATATATATATATATATATATCATATAACAGAATCACTATGCAATATTTGATAATTTCACATAACATCACAGTTTGACTATAAGCATAATTTATTACATATGCTAATAATTTAGATGTTGTATTCAATTATTGCAGGTAGTAAGTTCAAGGCCAAATATGCATTTGCATATCACTGCATATTTATTATATTTATACATATGCAGATATACAATCCAAAATATAGAGGTCATGTTCCTATACATAGGTGCAATGCAAGGAGAGAGACTAGTGAGGCTCGGCCAACGACCTGAAAATGAACTAATTACTCGACTCTTCCTGAAAAAAATGATGCAATTTGGTAAGTTGCGACTCAATGAGAATAATCATAAAAAAATTTCTAAAGTACTAAGCCAATCACATTTACAAGTAATAATCGTCATTCGTACACATTTTACATGTCATTCTATTTATCAATATCATATGAATATAGATGATATTAAATCATATAAATATTTCATTTGCTTATGCTTATGCTATTTTCTGTTTGTTGTGACCGGGCTAAATAGACATTGTTCTGGGTTTCTATGTGAACATTTGTCATTTGCAAGCTAGCTTGATCATTTGTAAGCTAGCTTGATCATTTGTAACATTTGCATATTTGTTAGGCCATAGGCCTTTTCTTTTGCTTTTGAACATTTGTTTGGGTCATATGCCTCTTCTTTTGTTTTACAATGCCATTTAGCTAGCCATAACGCCTTTTAAGTCTATATGCATATGCAACAATCATTGCTTAACCATTACATTTACATCCAACATAATCTCATTAGCCATATCATATCAATCATGTAATTCAAATAAAAGCAAGTCAAGTCCCATAATACGTAGCATGCAATAGTCATACGCACCAAAGAAATCGTTTGATAATTAAACTCACATTTTCTTTTGATATTGAGCCTCTAACTTATTGTCTTTCACTTCCTTGGGGGTCTCTAATATGTTGTGGGCCTAATTGAATGTATACTTGGTCAATTGGTAGATAAATAAACTTAGTGAAACTTAAACAAATTTAAATAGGCATAATATGGACCACTAACTAGTGTTTGGTAGTAGCTTATAACTTTTTCTGTACTAGTCTAATTTGTATGATTCTTATTTCTAATTAAATATAACATATATGGATATAGCATATCTAAATTTCAAAACAATTGCATCATTATGTTATTTTTTATACAATTTATATGCATGTTCTGTTTTCTGCCCTTAGGCAGTTTTGGGACACCAAATTTGCATCTTCATAACTTATAAAGTGAAAGTCATATTTTTATGAAACTTTGTATAAACTTATATAAAAATGGCCAGGTTCTTCTATATAGCTCATATCATCTGCAATCTCGATGGCTTGATCGTTAGGTACATGTGTAGGGTATGATCTATGTCTTCTTAACATACTGACATGAAACATATTATGAATCATCTCTGGTAGTAAAGCCAACCTATATGCCAATAGACCAACCTTTTCAAGAATTTCATATGGCCCTATATACCTTGGACTCAATTTACCCTTTCTGCCAAAATGGATAACTCCTTTCCATGGTGACACTCAAAGAAATACCTTTTCGCCTAACTCATATTCCATTTCCCTCATATGCTGATCAACATAGCTCTTTTGTCTATCTTGTGCTACCTTGAGTTTGCTTTTGACTATCTTGATCATTTCTACTATATCCTATACCATTTTTGGTCATTCAATTGCTCGTGCACCTTCTTCATCCCAAAATATTGGGCTTCTGCATTTTCTGCCATACAATGCTTTATATGGTGCCATTTGGATACTACTGTGATATTGATTGTTGCATGCAAAGTCTATTAGTGCCACATATTCATCCCAAGATCCTTTGAACTCCATAACACATGCCCTAAGCATATCCTCTAACGTCTGTATAGTTCTCTTTGATTGACTATTAGTTTGTAGATGAAATGCAGTGCTAAAGTTCAATTTTGTTCCAAATGCATTTTGCAAACTCACCCAAAATCGTGGATCTCTATCAGACACAATAGATATTGGAATGCCATGTAATATGACTATCTCTTTGATATATAACTTTGCTAAACTCTCTAGTGTATACTCTTATCTGATAGACATAAAATGTGCTGACTTAGTTAATCTGTCAATATTACTCATATAGCATCATTCTTCCATGGAGTTATCGGCAATCCATAAACAAAGTCCATTGTTATTTTTTCCCATTTCCATTCTGGCACTGACAATGGATGTAGTTTACCTGCTGGAGCTTGATGTTCTACTTTAATTTTTTGACATGTTAGGCATTTAGAAATATATTCTGCTATGTCTTTCTTCATCCTTGGCCACCAATAATAGGCCTCAAACTGTAATACATCTTCGTCATCCCTAGGTGCATTGCATATGGTGCATTATGTGCCGCTTCTATTATTTCTTGGTCTAGGTTATTAATGTTTGGAATACATATATGTGTATATATCTAACCTGAAGAGTAGCAATCAATGACCCATTATCATGCATATTCAATTCAACATTCATTGACTATAGTTGTATCAAATCTGGAATAGAGGTTGCTTACAAATGAGCCATACTGCTACTAGACTTCCTAGTTAATGCATCTACCATTACATTTGCCTTCCCTAGATGGTATTCAATTGTGCAATCATAATCTTTTAATAGCTTTAACTATCACCTCTGTCTCGTGTTTAATTCTTTCTGTGTCAGTAGATATCTCAAGCTCTTATGCTCTGTGAATATTTGGAATGTCTCGCCATATAAATGATGTCTTCAAAATTTCAATGCAAATACAACTGCAGCCAATTCTAAATCATGCACTGGATAAGGCATTTCATGTTATCTCAACTGCCTGGATGCATAATCCTTACCATGCTGCATTAATACACATCCTAAGCCTTAGTGTGAAGCATCACTGTATACTGTAAATCCTCTTGTGTCTATAGGAATAGCTAACATTGGTGCAGAAGTTAGCCTGTGTTTTAGTTTTTCAAAACTATTTTGACACTCTGAAGTCCACTTGATGGCATATTTTTTCTTAGCAATTTAGTCAAAGTGTTGGCAATTAGGGAAAATCCATCAATAAATCTGCAATAATACCCGACTAAATCCAGAAAACTATGTACCTCTGTAATATTTTTAGGAGCTTCCCAATTTACTATAGCCTCTATTTTCTTTAGATCTACCTCTATACTGTTAGAGATGTGCCCAAAAGGCAATCGCCTTAAGCACTTAGTGTACACATTCATAAAGGCATTCTTTCATTATATTAGTATTCATTTGCATATGAATTGATATAGATCTTAAACTGATTAATGAAAGTCCATGATA
>CATIWF010032369.1:0-35571 GCA_949630135.1 Balakata baccata
AACAACTTAAGAAAGGCTGGGAAGCACCTTAAGCTTGAAGATATCAACAACAAAATTTTGAGAAGTCTTCCCATCAAGGAGTACGGGTCAAGAGTTGCTGCCATTGAGGAAGCCAATGATGATTTAAGTAAAATGTCCACCGATGTGCTTATTGGCAGGCTTCTCACACATGAGATGGCTTTGGCAAAAGACAAGGAGATAAAGCTTCAAAAGGAGAAGAAGGCTTTAGCTTTCAAAGCTTTAACTTCAAAGTATTATGAAGATGAAAGCTCTAGCCAAGAGGAAAGGAGTGAAGAAGATAATGATGAAGAGATTGTCAACCTTATGAGAAGATTAAAGCTTAAGGAAAAGAAAAGGTATGGTAATAACTTCAATCAATCCTCTAAGTACTCAACACACAAAAGGAGTTCATACATGTAGCAAAGAAGGCATGAGCCCTTAAGTGATGAAAGCTCCTCAAGTGAAGGAGAATTTGCCGCCTCTTGCTTCATGGCGTTACAAGACGACTCCTATGAGGTATGTTCTACATCTCAATCCTTTAATAACATTGATGATGATGATGATGATGATGATATTTTAATTGAAGTTATGAACCTTGAAATTGAGAAATTTAAAAAGAAAAGTATTTTTAATAAAAACAAGTATTTGGATTTGAAAAATGATTTTGATGATCTACAAAAAATTGTTTTAGAGCTTAAAACATCTAATGAATCTCTTAAGAAATCATTGGATGATCTTTCATCAAAACCTTCAACCTCTTCTTTGCTTAAAGAAAGTAATATTTTAAAAAGTGAGGTTGAAGAGCTTAGAAACTCAATTTCAAAATTTCACAAGGGGAAGGAAAATTTGGATGCACTTATTGTATCTCAAAGACCTCCTTTAGTGAGACATGGTCTAGGCTTCAATGGAGCTTCAACATCATCATCTCCACCTAGCTCACTATTCGTTAAGGCTAGCACACCACAAACCTCATTCATTGAGGTAATTGGCTCTAAAGCCAAAAGCAATGCACACACCAAAGCCACTACTCAAAAGAAGAGTAGTAAAAGCTCACATAGTTCAAGAGGTAAACCTCAAAAGACCAACCATGCCTTTTTATATAAGAGGCATGCACATAAGATTTCACACACCACACAACATTGTGCTTGCTCACATTCACATTATTTTCATGTTGTGAAACCTAAACCCCATGTAAAGTGGCAAGAAACATTTAAGTCCAAGCAATGCCACTATTGTATGAGATTTGGGCACATAAACAAGTATTGTTTTATATGGAAGGCTCATTGGGAACCTTCTAGAGCTAACCCCCATGGACTCAAATTTAAATGGGTACCAAAAATTGTTTGATTCTTTTGTAGGTTGCCCATAAGTGGTCAAAGGCACATGCTCAACATTATATCTTCTCTCAAGTGATAAACCCTATTGAACTCAAACTTGGCATAAAGTAAGGGGGAGCTACTTAAAGAAGAGATCACAAGAGAAGAATTGAATCTCTATGAAAAAGTGCCTCAAGATCATGGAACGGTCTTCATATTGATAAGCATCCTCTAAACTCATATTTTATGTTTTAAAAGAAGATATATTTATCTTAATGCTTGTGATATATGTTTGTGCAACAAACAATTGATATCATTTTTTACCAATTGATAACATTTGTTATTTTCAAATCCTTGTTATGTTTTAAGACCTTTTTATATTTACTACAAATTTTTGGTATCATGTTTGTTTAAATTTTTAACATTCTCTCTCATCCTCTCTCTTTATGCCCCATGTGATTGATCTTATGCTATACTTGCTTATATTCTTTTTGATCTTGACAAAGGAGGAGAAATGTAAGAAAACATAAGCAAAATGTATGAACATGAAGGGAGAATTCAAAATGTAAAATCAAAAAGGGGGAGAGATCTTTGGAACATGATAGATTGTCTTGAAATTTGACATGATTGTTTTTGAACATGTTAATTTCATTTTTGGATGCTCAATTTTATTATTGTGCTTAGTTTGATTGTCAAAATCAAAAGGGGGGAGATTGTTGACCTTAGGGTGATTGATCTCTATTTTGATATTGACAATCAAATTAAATGTTACTAATGTCTTCATCTAATGTTGTTTTGACAATGTACAAAGTTTTAAGTCAATTGTATTTAATTTGCTTGTTGAACCAATCACATTTCCTGGAGACACATAATTCTCGACTGGGATAGTGTCTCCCGACCGGGACTCAAGTATAGACCATGACAATATATGTCTTGACCGGGAAAACATTACACTCCTGTGTTTCAAAGTTCCAGTAGCAAATGCAGATCTAGACAGGTAAAGTCCCGATCGGGACTTGAGTACAGATCGGGAAAATAAAGTTCCCGACTGGGACATTTGACTGAAACTAGCCGTTAAAGAGCCGTTGAAGAAAATGACAAATCTGAGGCTGCCACGTGTTAGGTTCCAACGGTAATATGAATTTCCCGACCAGAAAGCTGTCTCTGATAGACAGCTTTTAGTTAATCTGTTTTAGAACGTTAGAATTAATTTTGGCACCATATGTAGCAACTAATTGGAAGGTAAACACTATAAATAGACCTCCAAAAGGCCTTAGAACACAAGAGCTTGATTTTAAGTGTGCTAAAACTCGTGCAATTTTAATTCTCATATCTTTTGTAAGAAAGGTTGAAGTGTTAACCTTAAACACTTAAGTATAGGTTGTAAGAGTGATCCTAGTGAGAAAAACTCTTGTTTGGGTTATGTGTGAGACTGTTCAAAACACAAGGAATTGGTTGTTGTGTGAGCCATTAAAACACAAGGGATTTGGGTTCGGTGTGAGCCTTGAGAAAACACTTAGTTGTGAGCTAGCTAGGAAACTCTCTTGTAATCTCAAGTTGAGGTAGTAGAACTCCCAATTGCGGTTGGGGAGAGGACTAGAATTTGTTAACACCCGAACCTCTATAAATCCTTGTGTGCAATCTTCTCTTCCTCCTTTACTTTCTATGTTTTATTTGCACATTGCTCAAACACTCAAAGAAATCCATTAAGCCGAAAATTTCTATTTACCACCAATTCAACCACCCCCCCCCCTCCCCCCTCTTCCCTTTTCTTGGTGCTCCATATTTCCAACACTAATTAATCACAAAGTTAAAATCATGCCATTATATGATAGTCCATCATATTTGACCAATTAAAAGATACTAATATACTTTAATTATATTCTCAAATTATAAGGAAAACACATAAAACACTTATTTAGTTTGAATCAATAAGTCTTCAACACATTTTATTCCATTTCAAAAATTCAAATCATGCCCAAATTATTCATCACGAATCATACCCAAATTATTCATTTATCATATTCAATTTATAAACCAACATTGAATATGCATTTGTCATTTAAATACATGCTTATACTTAGTCCATGCAAATTCCATTGTTAAGCATTTTACTTTATATATATAATCACATTTATTCTATAACATCTATCATAAAAGAAATTCCATATACCATCATAGCTTTCATGCAACATATAAATAATTATTTCACATTCAACATGTATACAATAATCTTACCACTATTTAATTTACTTATAACATTATTATTACTATTATTATCATTATATTTTTGTTCTGATCCAGCCCATAACACCTATGTCTAAACTAACTAATAGGAATACAAGTTTATCATTACCAGCTTGTTTAATATTGTCATTACCGGCCTGTTTAATATTGTTATTACCGGCCTGTATAGAAAAGTAATGTCATTATTGGCTTTGCAAATAATGGTGTCACCACCAGCATTAAGATTGTATCGCATGCATACTTAACATATTAAGCTATTCACTATTCTAGTTCAAAGCTAGGTGTATTAGGGCTTTAATATTAATGTTAACATTATTATTATTGCTATTACAATTTCCTTTTCAACACTACTTACACACACATATATATATTGATTATGAATTACTAATATTACATGTTAACATATGTATGATATGTCCACATATACCAATAAGATCAACATTTCCAATAACAATCTCACATGCGCATCATATCACATGAAAATATCATAATACAAATTTTATTCATATGGTAGATTCCATCCCTGATATTGGGCTTCAATTTCGGCCCCCCTTATAATTAGATTTAGATATTATGATCTTCTGTGAACTTTTAGGTCATTGTCTTAGTTTTAATTTGCAAAAAGATTCAACCAAATTCGAGCTTTATACTAAGAGATATGATTGTTTTATCATGAGATGTTCAACCACATTTTACTCAGCATTCATGTAATCTTACCAAATATGAAATTTTGTAGATCATTTTGGCCCTAGTTGCAATCTGATTACAACTTTTGTTCTTCATAATATTTTTAGTACTATAAGTTAACTTTCATTTCCAATTGGTTTCATACCAATCCAATTACCACAACAAAAGTTATGATCAAATTTTCCAAAGCCATTCCAATGATTTTGTAACCGGACATCTCTTATACTTAATACAAATTAATCAATTCCCTAACCATATGTAATAATGGTTATTACCAAAATTTCAGACCTTAGATACATTCTTAAAACTCAATATTTTACACCAACTTACCGCAAAACTATAAATACAACAATTTAATACACAACATTGCAAACCACAAGCATATCATTTCAAGTTCATAATTATGTCACATTATATAAAATTACCAATTAAGCATACGCATGCACAATCAAACATGTAAAATGGTGAACTAAAATGCAAATATGTACGACACCAATTGAGCTTTATCCAAAATCCAAACCGAGGAGTTTGTTTACCCTTTTTGATGGTCACCTCGTTCAACTTATTAAGTGCCTGATTGGAAAATATAATTGACCAATACATTGTTAGAACACTTATTCTTGATATGGTTTAAATAAATATCTTAAGTTTCTCTTAAGTGCAATGTGACCTATTTAGACTATTGACTCTATAACTTTTTCTATACTTGTCTAATTTATATAATTCTTATTTTTAATTAAATTTAACACATAATTCTATAACATATTGCAATTTCAGAATTATTGGATAATTGTACAATTTTTGGTGCCATTTCAAATTGTATTTTGTTTTCTGCCCTTAGGCAGTTTGAAGTCACCAAATTTAAAAATTTATAACTCACAACGTATAAGTTATATTATAATGAAACTTTGTAGACACTTAGATAAACTAATTTGGAACAATTTTCACCATTACTTCGGTCTCTAACATCCTTAATTAATAGGGAAATATGACTGATCCAATACAGGATAATAATCCGACCAGTGTCTTTTTTTATAATTATAACTTACAAAATATACACCCTTTTAATATGATATTTTCATCAGAATGTACCTAACAACCTCAAATTTTCATGTTTTAACATTTACCCAATTTGGTTTATAAGGAGCTCAAAATTGACCACTAAATTGTTGGACCTGCATAAGATACTAAGCAGACAGCTGAGCAAGGGACAGTTATGATTCATTTTACCATAACTCAACATCCATTAGGAATCTCATCATGAAATTTAATATACAACTTGAATTTCTTCAAATATGGTTTCTATCATATTAAAAAGGAAGCAAAACCATAGGTTATCCAACTAGATTTCAATCCCGACCCAATCTCTTTCAATTATATATAACTCTTCCTATAGACCAAATCTTGCAAAACTATTTATATAAGACAAAAATCTACAAGTTTGATGCTTTGAACTTCCTTAGATTCAGTCTCTAATATGAAGAAAATGAGACCTCAAGTTACTACCCTTAAAACATAATTCAAGAACTTTAGGCAGGATTTCTTAGTTGTTTGCACATCACAAATCATAAACAATCAAACCCCCTAATTAAACTTAGAACACAAAATGAAATAATTAACTTACCAATTTTTTATGGGCTTGAATGGCTGCTGAGAGTTTTTGAGAGAAAGTTGAGGAAACAAAGGAAAGAAGAAGAAGAAAAGTGTGGTGGGAAAATGAGAGAAAAAGAAAACAATATATATATATATATATATATATATATATAACCGACCTAACCTGTCCTCTTTTTTTTAGTGATTGTCTTTTTTTTTAATTCTTTTTCTTTATTATTATTATTATTATTATTATTATTATTATTATTATTATTATCTAGTCCAACTAGTCTTTACTGAAATGCAATTTAATCATGTGGTCTAATTTAAACAAATTAACTATATTAATCAATTCAATTTATTTTCATCTCTAATTTAGTCATTTACTTAATTTTGTTCCTCATGTCTTTCATGTAGTTTCTATATATATCACTCACATACTTATTCTATTTAGGCCCTAATTAGCAGACATTATAAATATTTTTAGAAAAATTTTGTCTTCGAAATGGTCTTCCCGGTTTTACAAAACGACCCACTAGTGCAAAAATTACGTTTTTACTATTTAATCCTTTTTCTAAATCACGCCCATAAAAATTCATCTGAAGTCTAATTTCTAAATTATCAACTTTAAAAATCTTAGAATTCAATTGTAATCACATTGGCATCATTACAATAGTAAACGCATATGGTGTATCGGGTATATGAACTGACAATGGTGGAGGTGTGGATTTAGTGGTGTTTTTTTGTTTGAGCTCATCAATCTCTTTTTTCATCTCAGCCATTTGACTTACCACAACATTAAACTCTTTAAGAAGAGAGAGGTAATCCATCTGGATAGATGCTTCTATGTTTATGAAGGAGCTGGGTCCCATCGTTGCATCATCCAGCCAGTTCCACAAGTTCACCAGTGTTACCGTTGCAACGATTGAGTGTGGTGTTTCCTCCATAGAGTTTTTCCCCTATTGTCTCCTCCTTCTTCAGCCATACCACATTTTTACCTCACCAAATGATAACCTTTGAACACAACCTATAGTTCCTGTAATATAAGAAGGAGTGAAGGAGGTGCACTGGAGTTGTCCGACGCAACCACTCTAATGCTCAAGTCAGAAAGGGAGAGATAGGAGAAAATGTGAAGAATGAGTGAATGAGAGGTTAAGAGTTATGGTTTTTCTTATCTAGCGTATTCCGCATATGTTGGTTTATATAGGTCTTGGTTGCATGTCTCCCATTGGTTGCTTTGGTGGCCTTTCTCTATGTCTATTCCTTATTAGTAGATATCAACTCACCAAATATTAGGTGGTAGCATGCTCCTCTGATAATTGCAAAAGGTGCTCCTACATGGACTGTTGAGTAACATATGTCAATGTAGATGGCTTGTCCTTTTTATCTCCTTGGCTTTATATGCATCTTTGTCTATCCTTAGAGAGCATGAAACCCTTGATTGGTTCTAGTCTAGGCTTTGGTCTTCTTTCATTGATCATTCCTGCTCTACTTTCCTCATCCTGGTCTTGGTTTCAATCTCCTTCTGACCTTGTAGAGAATGGCCCTGAGAGGTAAATAGGACATTTGTGTTCGTAGGTTACCAGTCTCTTCCAAGCTGAAGTCAAGAGAGGTGAAGCACAAATGAGAAAGCTAGATGAGAATTGGTTTGGACCTTACATCACTCATCAAATGGTAGGAACGACAACCTATAAAGTCTAATGGAAAAATACTAACAATGATTGTAAGAGTTAATTCAACTTTGTAATCTTATTCAAGTTATTGATACAAAGTACTCTTTCAATCATCTTTTGTTTGTCTTTGATTAAATGCCTAAGCAGTATATATAAAGACAACCTCAAGGTGAACCAATGCCCAGAAAGCCTACAAGGCTCAAGCAAAGTCCCACATGGACCAGAAAGCCTAAAAGGCTAATGCAAAGTCCCATAGGGACAAAAAAGCCTACAAGGCTAAAGTAAAGTCCCATAGGGGCCAGAAAGCCTACAAGGCTAAAGCAAAGTCCTATAGGGACCAGAAAACCTATTAGGTTCAAGCAAACTCCTAAATGAATTAGAAAGCCTACAAGGCTAAAGCAAAATCCCACATGGACCAAAAAGCCTACACAACTCATGCAAAGTCCCATAGGGACTAGAGAGCCTACAAGGCTAAAGTAAAGTTCCACAGGAACCAGAAAGCCTATGAGGCCTAACCAAAGTCCTATAGGGACTAGAAAGCCAACAAGACTCAAGCAAAAGTCCTAAAAGGACTCACGATCAAAACAGCCTAAGGCCTTTAAAAGCTATGAAAGAGGCTAAGGCCTTTAGGGCATCAATCATCATAAGTCTCTAAAAATGATCAACTTAAACAAAAGAGATAAAAAAAAAAGGATAAGTCCATCAGTTAAAGAAAGTTGCGCTAACCGCAACATTAAAAGATAAAGCTAAAAAGAAAAGGCTGACCTTCACCACTATAAGCCAACTTTCATAAAACAAACAAAAGGGAGACAACATCAAGTTAAATTTTTTTAGTTGGGCCATCCTTCACAGGCCTTTCCTCCACACCTATAGCAGGAGTTCCCTCAACAGCAGCAGTCCCAAGAGTAAACAACTCGTTGATAAAAGTGCTCATAGGAGAAGAAGCTTCAATAGTAGGACCACTTGCGGGAGGGATAGAGACATATTCACCCTCAATAAGAGCAGGATCAGTGCCCCTTCCCACCCCCCCACCCCCCCAACTGGAATGGAAATAGGCTTAGAGCCTTCTCCTAGAGAAACGATGGCTATTGGGCTAGGCTCAACAGGAGTAGGAACTAGAACTCCTTCGACTCCTCTTCAGCATCTAGGAAAGAGAAGTCTAGAGTAGGAAATTTACCCCTTAGGCGGGCAAGCATCTAAGCCTTCTCTTCCTCCATTTGCTCTAAAGCTAGGTCTGTTAGGCCTTCAGCTTTCCTCTAGAAATCATCAGCTTTCCTCTAGAAATCATCAGCACACTTCTAGAGGACCTCCCTCTCACTCCCAAAAGACCGCATTTGTAAGTCAAGAGCTACCTGTACCTAGCATAAATTTCCCTCCAACTGCCCCTTTTCTAGGATAAAGGTCCCAACCTGACTCTCAAAATCCTTCATAAAAGCTTCAATAGAGCTAAACCTCTTCTCCAAACAGTCAACACGACCAAGGAGTTCTCTCTCAACAAAGCTTTCTTCTTTCACTTGTAAAGCTTTCGATAGCTTGATCTTCTTGCCTTGCAATTTCTACATGGAGGCTACAATGTTGTCCCTCTCTTTACCGAGAGCATCCAACCTATCACAAGCCACGAAGTTAGCTTGCATGACTTATGAACAGAAAATAATACCATGAGCTAAGAGATCAGAATGACACTAAAAAGAAAATCTAAGCAATGAAGGAAACTGAAATACCTCAAACGACCGGGTCAATAAAGCCTTCTTCAGCTCGTGATCACTCCTTAGCCACCTCATGCATCAACATCAAAAGGAAGTTCATAAACTTTAGCTAAGTCATAGCAGACATAAGCTTTCTTAAGGGTGGCATGACCCCCAAGCCCCTCCCAGCGAAGCTGCATGTTCTGCTGAAAGTCCTCCACCACGCTCTTAAAAGGGATGAAGGGTACCCTTAGGATCGAATTTGGCCATCCCAGCAGCACCGACCCTAGATTCACCTGCGAGGAAATCACTTATAGAGCACATATGACTATGGCAGGGAGACCCATCCCCAACTGAAGCAGGCTTACTAGAGTGCTTAAAGTCAGAACCACCTGCCTTGGTCTTCACCTCTAGTCTAGGAGGGACTAGAGTTTAAGCAGCAATCTTTACATTAGTAGAGGAGCCATAGGCATTGAAGACGAAGGTGTAATAGATAGAATGGTTGAGGTGGCGGGAGCGGTAGGCAGAAGAGTCGACAAAGATATGGATGGAATGACAACAACATCAAAGCTCCCTTTCATTTGACACTTGCAAGAATTCAAGAAAATCCTCACTTCCTACTCTGCAAGATCTAAATAAGTCAGTCTTTAGTGTATATGACGATTGGTCATAGAAGATGGTCTCTATTCATACTCTTCTAAGCAAGGACTACATTGAAATGAGCGACCATCTTAGTAACTAGCTCTAAAGACAAGCATCCCCCATTAGGAGCATTAGATCACAAGAGATCCTCATGCGTCATCTCATTCTTGGACATGGGTGTATTGTGGCTCCCTTTTTCTATCCAAATGTCCACGTGGTGAGCAGACCACACCAAACCTCCAATCTACCAATGAAGAAGAGGTGGTCTTTCTTTACTCCACCAGATTTGGGAAGTTACACAAACAAAGATTTTTCAGATCGAGCAAAAAAGTAATAGCGTTCTTCTTTATGACTAAGGGACATTAAACTCTAAAAGACGTTGATAGAAGGTTCCAAGTTCAAATTCCTATAGGTTTCCATGAACCTATAAATCAACAAGCAGCTATTAAGAGTCAACTAACTCATAGTAATGTGGTAAAAATCCAAGAGATCCTCAACAAATCAAGTAAGAGGAAAATAAAGGCCAAACTCTAAACATTCCTCGTAAACAGCGGTGGTACCATCAGACCGGTCTAACATGCCCAGGTCCCTAGTTTTAAGGATGATATAGTCTTCAAGGAAGCCAAAGTGACTAGCCAATGCCGGGAGTCTGGACTCACTAATTATGGATTTCTCCCCATTTGCACCCTAGATATCTCTCATTGGTTTCTTAGGAGGAAGACTGTGCCTCGATACAAAAGCAACAACAAGGGGAATTGAAGCGCTAGTAGTAGTAGAAGATGATCGACCACGACTTCCCAGGAAAGTGCTTATAACTATAAACTTTTTCTTCTGTGAACATGTTTTGAAGCGATGTCTGTGATCAGACAATGAGAAATTATCTTCGGGATTAGTGGGAGGATACACCACCAAAGTGGTTTTCCTTTCTTGACTGTTATAATGTCTTCAATACTTTCCTCCTCATCATCGGGGACATCGATAGCCCCAGTAGTTACATCCTTCCCCGCCACAGAGGAGGAAGATAGTAGTGTTTCAGAAAAAGATGGAAAAGAGGAAGAAATATTGCTAGAATCCTCGTCGCCACCATAATTGTGAACTTTCCTATTGCTACCGAATAGATTTTTGACTAAAGATGAAAATGAAACAAAAATAAATGAAGCAAACAGCAAGGTTTTGGAACAAAAAGATGGAGAAGAGATACTTACTAGACAAACTCATCCTTGACAGCAAACTATAGAACAGAGAAAACAAGAAATTTTTGGAGAAGGAAAGGAAGCACTAAAAACCCAGAAAACGGCAAGTAAGAGGTGACAAGTGAAGAAACGCAGCATTTAAAGGAAAGAAAAGACGTGTCAAGATGTGTGCCTCGATAAACGAAGCATTAGCTGTTGAGGAAGCAACACATATCCTAGAAGTTAAGAAGATGCGGGAATAGGCACCAAGGAAAGCGCCACTTAGAATTCGAAAAAGAAACGGAGCACTCTATAAATACCCAAGACCAAAGAAACTCCAAACCAAGGGATCATGAGGCAAGACCAAAGCTTGCAAATGTACTCTTAATAGATCTACGCCGGTCGAACATAAATGATTGACTTACCTCAAGGGGAACTATGGTGACCTATGATTATAATCAACCTACACACTTGGAGGACCAAGTCCAAGATCATGACCAAGACCAAAGCCAAGATCGAGATCAGGATAAAGGATGCAATTCAGGAGCAATCAAGAAAAGTAGACCAAACTTAGACCAGGATCAAGCAACGGTTTTGTGTTCTCCAAGAATAAACAAGAGACGCAAACAATGCCAAGGGGATAAAAAGGACAAACCGCCTGCACTAACATGGATACCCCAACAACCATTATAGGCACGCCTTCTATAGATGCCAAAGGATCACACTGCCACCTAATATTTGGCTAGTGGATGTGCACCACTAAGAGAAGGACATGGTGAAAAGCCACCACAATAACCAATATGGAGTCAGCAAATGAGAACTATATAAACCAACTCTCATCTCATATCTAAGTAAGAAAAACCTAAACTCTCAACCTCTCTATTTTTCTCTCTCCAGTTTTCTCCTCTCTCTCCCTATACTAACTTAAGCTTCAGAGTGGTTGTACCAGACATATTTGGTGCATATTCCTCATCCTTTATTGCCTTACAAGAACCAAAAGTTGAAGATAAGGTTATCAATTATCACTATGCAATAAGTTCTTTAAATCCTATACACTAGTGTAATATATATCATCAAAATCACAAGAGTATCAAACATGTAAGAGCAAACAAGAGGTTTATAATATTCATTTACATCCCCAAATATAATTGATAACTCTTTCTTCAACTTAAGTCCCTGCAAGACTAGAAACACATGAGAATGGCTGGCCAAAAGTAATCCTGTGTGGCCACTCCAATGCTTAAGTTAGAGATTGGAAGAGGAATAAGTAAAAGGTAAAGAGTTGAAGTATTAGAGTTACCTTATCTTCTTCCTAAGAATGTGGGCTTTTTATACTAATTTTCTTAGATCTTTAGCTTCGTCACGCCAAATCAAACCTTTCCTTTCCTCAGATATTTGTGTATAACCAATCTTGGGAGATTAGACCTCTTCCTTTATCTTCATATTTTTCTTCACGTGCACCACTTTTAGTTGTCTTTGTATTAAATGATATGTATGGATATCTAAGGATTAATGTCCTCTTCTCTAGTGGCAATCGACCTAAGTTAGTTGATCTTAGGTCTCCACTTCTAACCGTTCTCCTATAAATGGTCTTCACATGCGATCTTCTGAGAACAATTATTGATCTTGTCCTCTCTTTAAGGGGATGATCTCTTGTCTCTCTGCTATGCTTCTAACTTTTTCAATCTCTGAACTTCAGTCTTTCTATGTCCTCATCAAATCACTTCATTGAGATTTATATGATTATTCTTCTTTTTCTAGGGTAGCCTAATACCAATAATAAAGCCTAAAACTAATAAAAATTACATCATTCAAAATAAAATATAGGGAAATTGTTATAAAAAAAAAGAATTATATTATGATCATATATGATTTATGTATGAAAGATAAAAAGAACAAGAAAAAATATTCATAATTTTTCTACAATTTTTTTTTTTAAAGAATATTAATTACATAATTCTCATGTAAATGTTATAATTCAAAGGAAAGATGAGAGAAAATAGATCAATGCCCTTAAAACTTACCAATTTGGAATATCACAAACACTCTTCAAAGCTTTTGCGGAAGATAATTTGTTTAAGAACCTCATGGGAATTGGAACATATTTGGAACTCTTCTAGACTACCTTTGTGCTCCAAATTCAGTCATCAAATCTTTGATAAGCTCAAACTCCAAGGCAAAGATAATTCTCAGAGCAAAGATATTCAGTAATCAAATCTTTGATTAGTCTAATAACAATTTTTTTTTTTTGGGTTGATGAATTGCTTTTAGAATTACCTAACCATTTAACTAAGACTATTTGTTAATAAATTCAAAATATTTCTCAAAGTTTTTTTTTTCTGTAAATTTGTGTCCTGAAAGATCAAAGGCTTGCACTTTTTATATTAGAAGAAGAATCTATAGTTGAAAAGTAAAGGACTTGAATGATAGGAATTTTGATATTTAAAAGACTTTCCAATTCTTGTTAAAATCTTCCTTTTGGCATAAGATATAAACAGCCTTTATATTTGTTTCGTTTTGCTATTTTATCTTCTAAAAATTTTTTGGATTATTTTGCAGTATGAATTCTTTTTTTGTCGACCTAATCATCCAATAATTTGAATAAAAAAAAATTCTGCCACCTGCTACTAATATGGCATAGAGAGTAGGTCCAAAACAAATTCTTCCGCGCGTGAAGAGTTTAACTAATGCGTATATATTCATTTTAATTAAATCAAACGGTCTCATGATTTTTTATTATGACAAATTATTTTCTTATACTTCTCATTAGTCTCCATCTCCCTTCTATCTCTTCATTATTTTTCTTTTTCATTTAAAAAAAATGACAGGAATTGATTCTTATCCAGATTGCTTTTTTTTTTCTTTTTTGTCAAAACCTCATCTCCCTTGTTTCTCTTCTTCACTGGAAAAAACACGAACTAACCAGAATTTAGCCATACGCAAGAATTGATCCATATCCAAATTGTTTTTTTTTTCTTTTTAAAAAAATTTTTTTTGTCAAAAAATGCATTGTTTTCCCTATCACAAAACCTGATTTTATGCAGTTCAACTAAGACGTTTGGTTTGTTCGGTTTATCCAGTTTAATCCAATATGAAACTATTACACATTGTAAGCATGAACTAATCCAAACCAATCAGTCTGCAGTTAAAGCGGTACGGTCTGGTTTTTAATAACACTAATAGAAAGTGAAACTCGAAATTGGAACCCAACCACAAGAGAAAATTACTTGGACTTTTTTGGTCTTCTCTATTTTTTTTTCTTTGGAAATTATAATCTACACTAATTTTATTGATAAACTTAGCAGTCTTTTTTTTTTTTTTTGAAAAACTTAGCAGTCTTAAAACAAAATAATATGAAAAAATAAAAAAGAACTTTATATGGACAAAAATAAATGCAAGGAGCTTTGTCCTCAAGTGTTTCCCATTTTTCCTATCAAAATATGGCTAAATATGCTGCTCAAAGTGAAAATTTTGACTGCAAAATATATGATATTGAAGAATGGTATTGTTGAATGCATGCTAATTTCTAAAATGGCCAAGAACCATTTAATTGAAGCTATGTCAAATAATTACAAGGAGGTGACGCAATCATTTATCAATTTGAAAGCAGAAACTCCAAATCAAACTTGCAGTGAGGCATATTACAACATCACGTAAGAATTTAAGGGTGTTTACAACCTCGCTAAGAGACAATTTGGAAGTGTGACTGAATAAGCTAACAGAATTTCCCCTTTTTCTTTATTGTAACAATGTGGATACAAATATAATGAAAAGAGAAGAGCAGGAGATCCGAATTTGTATTCACAAGTTCAAGAGCTCTCTTTTGCATATTGGCTAGTCTCCTCTGCGACCTTTGCCCACACATTTGCAATTTTCTCGGCGTACCCCACCTGCATGTTAAAAAGACGTAATCATATGAATGTGGGAATATACATGTCAATCTATAATACCAAATATATGTTTGACAAGCCTTTCCAAGAATTTATGTAGCAGTTTGTACATTTCTCAAGTGGTTGATTTCAGTAATATCCAACGAAAAGAGGAATCACATGAGAAAAGCATTTATTGAAAACCTACTTAACAGAATAAGATATTCACCGCTCCAAAAATTTCTACAATTTTGTATATATGCCCTATTAATATTAGTGCATAATAGCAGTACAAATATTTGCCCATTATGCCACCTAATGTGACACAGCAGTCCAAAACCTAGATTTGCATTAAAACTTTCCCTAGATTCAAAGACGGAAATCAGAACCTGCATGAGCTTATAATTCATCATCAGTTTCAACTTAACGTTGTGAAATGAAATGAGAAAAAATGTATGGCATTATATTGATATAGCATATATCCCATTATATATGTCACATATCTGAATTCCATTTACTCAGAAAGCCCAAGCAGCAAATAGTATTCAAGAAAATTTAATTCAGTGAACAAAGTTCATCCTTTTTTAAAAAAAAGTAGATTTTCACTGAAAACCAAGTAAAAGAACAGAGAACACCACCAATCGGCAGGTAACTTTCTCCAAACATAGTATATATATATATATATATATGCTACAGTAAATACTAAAAATAAGTTTTATATCCTCGTAATTTCTGCAATGCCTAAAATAGCAGATAAATATAGAGGTTAAAGAAAAAACAAATGCCTTTTAGTTGTAAATTCTGCATCAGAAATTTTGCTCAGAACCACATTCTAAAATTGGAGTCTATTTTGCTTATACAATTTATAGGAACACCGTACACCAGCATGATGTGTGTAATTTGCAACATCAGGTTCTGATTGCTGAGGATCAGGTAAGGTTAAAAAAATTTATTATTGCTATTAAAAAAATCTTTATCTTTCAATTATTGGAAATGAAAAGGTTAATATCTCAACTTTTTAAAATAAGAAAATGAGATATTTGAGCCTGACCCTATATTTACTACACCTTCAAAATCAGAAGATGTGCTAATCCAAACAAAAGATAATACAAAAGTACTATGATTCAGTTAGTCCATAGGCAGAAGAAAAAGCCACAGTGCAGCAAAGCCATCTATCTTTCTCTGTTAAGTGAAGAAAACAAGAGATCAGATTTTCACTCAGTGCAATAGTGCCTAAGGCAGAGAAAAACCCAGCTGAGAGGAAACTGGCACCGGCAGAAGAGAAGAAAACAATAGCAGAGAAAGCTCCATGAGATCAAAATGGTTTAAGCTTCAAGTCCAAGGAGAGAGAAAAGAAAAGGTACAACTCAAAGGTGAGAGAATATCAAATATGGACGCCACATGTACCTCTGGCCACCTGAAAGCAAAAATTCAGGCCAAAAGGACAGAATCTCATATCAAATTTTAGTTGACTAAATTTTGGGTTCCAAATCAAAGTTTATGGACAGTAGGGTTATTGGAGCATAAGTTTGAGGACGATCAAAGCAATTAACCCTATAACATATCAATAATCAAGTTTTCTAGTAGGTTCTATCAGCCCTAACAAATGGATGATCAAATTTACCCAAAAATATAGGTTTTAAGGAAAGGTAATCATATATCATCGTCAAAACAATGATTTATGTTCTTAAGAATCTATATAAGATGGTACCTTATTATGAACAAAACCCTTCAACATGTTCAAAAAGTCAGCATGCCTTTCTCTGTCAAGCCTTTCTAGTTCACTCCTGTTATTTTCCTGCAATTAGATCGTCTTTAAGCCAATAGCAACACATACCATAGCATAGATAAGAAATTCCAAACAACTCAAACAGCAAATGTAAACAGATAATACGTTGCAGAAGAGAGAGAGAGTGTGTTAGAAAACAAAAGGAGGGACAAATAAAGCTATGGATATTCTGATCAATCACAAAAATTAAGCATATTTAGAAAATAACAAATCAGCTTTTGGATATTCACAAATTATACAAATGATTACTTCAGATTACAGATGCAATGGAGGACAAAATTAGCTAGGGTGTGGGGAATGGTATGGTTAAAAGTACCTAGAGAGCCATATGGGGTAACATCACCAAAGTTAAGGATATTCTGATCAATCACAAAAATTCAGCATATTTAGAAATTAGCAAATTAGCTTTTGGGGATCACCAAAGTAAGATAAGGCTAATTTGGCGATCACAGCATATACCCAGGTCCAGCTTCATTGTCTGGCTAGCAAATTATAGGCTGCATACCAAAGGCCGAATGCATAAATGGGAGTGTAGCCTTGAATGTAATATGTGTCAGTTGCAAGGCTCAAGCTGAGAAGGTTTCTCAGGTATTCTGTGCATGCAGTAGAGTTCAGAGCATTGGGAGGACATCCTTGTCATGCAACTTAGAAACATAGAGGCAATTGTAGCTGCAATAGAGAAGTCAGCTGGTTTTGCCAAAAAATGTTGTGGTAATAGTCTGAGAAACAAAATGGCCAAATTGGCATCTATTTACTAAATGTGAAGTGCTTTATACAACATTTATTTGCACACCTTATGGACCAAAACTGTATTCATTCAATGTCTAAACGGATTCTTTTCTGTTTATTAGAAACAATGGAAGATGCATACAAGACAATAATTATTTGATTAAAATAAAATGGCAGCATGAGTAAGAACCAGTATCCTTAATCATTACAGCATTGCTAAGTTGGTGTAAAGAATGTACAAGGTAAAGCCTTTCTGGAAAGTTCGTATATGACTTGCAGAAAATAATCAATTTGGGCTTAGCACTTTTGTTTAACATCCCTACAGTAGAATCCCACACGAGTAGGACAAGAAAGCATTTTGTGTAAAGTTTTTCCAAATGTACATTTAAAAAACCAGATACAACCCAGTAAAGGAGCTAGCTATTGAATTGTACTAACTAAATTTTATTACTACGAACCTCCTTCGAGTAACTACTATGTCATCACTATGGACTGGATAAGATCGCATCTGAGAAGAGAAGGAATTGCTTAATCCCTTAAACATGACAGCAATTTAGTATCAACCATCTACTAGAAACTCAAATTTTTACAACAATCTACATAAAGTAAGCATTGAGTTTGTGCACACACAACTCCATACAAAAATAAATGCAACATGATTCATTAAGATCAACATTCCCAGTTAGCCCCTCAGCGAAGTTCTTCGGCATGCCACTAGCTTATTCAACATCCAAAAAAGGATGCGTAATATCCCCTCATTTTCTTTCCCTATTCCCCATACACCCTCATCAAAAAGAAGCATCAGAGATTTTTGCAACTACATGGCCCAAAAATATCAGACTTAAGTTTACCCCAAATGGAACCCTTATGGTGCAAGCTAGACCCATGCACCCTTACTAGAGACACAAAACTAGAGAACACCACCCAGTACAAATTTATTTCCACCAAGGTACTCTTAGACCAATCAATTGTCAATCCTGACACTCGATTATCTGTATCTACGAAAATTGTGCTGATAAGATGATAAGACTATTCCTACACTCATTCAAAGAGAAAAATGACAATTGCAGGATTTCCAAAATCATATTTTTCTCTTAACACTATTTATGCCAAAAATAAAATTAGTTTTTATTACTTAAATTAGAGGATTCATGAATGATAACGATCATTATGGAAAAAAAAAAGTATTTATGTGGTAGAAAGCCGAAAATAAGCCTCCCAGGAATATAAGCTCTTACTAATTTTGAACTAAGCTGATTGTTTGCATAGCATGCTAAAGCTCAAGTTTTCGGAAAACCATAAAATGATAAAAATCTATAACCAAAAAAATAAATAAATAAACAAAAGAAAGAAAATAAGACTCAGAAAAGATGATACCTTGATCCTTTCATACTCCCTGATTGCAACATTTTTTGCATCCTCGGTAACCCTTATGGTGTCTTTCAGCTCCTCTATCTTGCGAATCCTTGACTTGTCGCCACCAAATACCTTTGATGATGCAGCTTCAAGCTTTTCAGCCCTTGAGTGCAAGGATGACAATTCTGATAGAAGAGTTTGCACTGTCAAAAGAGCACTAGAACGATCCGAGAATGCACCATGGACAGATAACATCAGCCCAAGATATTCATGGAGAGTATCCTACATAATTCAAACAACAGCTAAGTTTTCTTAGAAAACAATTGGGATTTTGAACATTACAAGTTTAACCAAAAAGGCCTGCAATGTTGTTTTAAATTCGAGAAATACATAATTCCAATACAAAAAACCATTTCCTACCCATTTCATGCGCAAGGTATTAATGAGCTGTAAATCAAAGAAGTAATTACTACATAATAGAACTTATTAAATATTTTCAAAAATCAATCAACAGCAAAATTTTCTGCAATTTACCAAATGCTTGACAGTCTGTCCATTTAGCTCACGGTAGAATCTACTTGCTTTAACAGCTGCGGTTGCCACATTTTTCATATCAGCTGCCCTGACTCTCTGTGAATTAAAGATAGCCTCCTCGTTCTCAAATTTAGTCAATTTGATAAATGCTAATCCTAATTCTCCCAAGGTTTCACCCATATCTTGCTGTGCTTTCACCAGTAATTCAGCCTATTAACAAAATGGACCACAATACAATCATTTTATCCTCTAAGTTTCGCTTTCAAACATTTCCGAATACACCTAACCTACACTTATGAAATTGGTTAATCAACATTTTAAACATACCTGCTGAGAAGCATTGCTAAGTTGTTGCTCAAGATCATGCATCCTCTCTTTGTTCTCCAAGAACTCTTTGTCTTCCTCAACAACTGGCGGTTTTGATCCTCCCCAATCATTAGCAACTGACTGCTTCAACTCCTTAAACAGCCTCAATAAATCCCTCCCACCTTTTGCTGGCTGCACCACCTCCTGTGGCGCCACCACTGCACTCTCTCCAAACAACTGCTTCGGCAACTTCACTGCACCATCAAGCATCCTGGAAGCCACATCAGTACTCGTCGGCAATGGCAGCTTCCCTTGAACCTGTAAAAATACCTTAAATTCATCGCTTTTCCTTATCACTGGATGAGCAGCAAGTCTCCTTAAGTACTTCTCTAATGCCACTCTTCTCTGCTCCACAAACTCCTGCTTCTGCATCACTTGGCTCTCCACTACATTCTTGTCCGGTCTCGGAGGGATGAAAAGCCCTCGATATGACTCCGCCAATCGATCTGACAAAGCAACCACGTCTTTAAATCGCCTCCTCACACTAAATTCAGATCCGTTAAATCCAGGTATGTTCGTCCTAGTGGTGATTAAATAGGTAACGTAAGTATTGCCTCCTGGAACAAGTGAATTAGAAGTTTCTTGCTCCTTCTGCGGATTGGAGACTGTTATTCTGATGTAATCGGAGCTCGAAGACGGTGACCTTGTGAGAGAAGCAGCAGAATCTGAAGAACGAGTAGGGCTATCGAGGCCGTTGATTTCGTTGACAGTGTTTTCATCGAATGGACTGAAAATGACATCGGCGTAAGACGGTGGTTCGATGTAGGAAGAGTTATCAGGAGCAACGTTAGGGTTTCGAAGATCACGATAAGAAGGAGGTGAGAGCAAGGGATCAGAGTCGGCCTGACCGGCAACGACCGCCGGCGATAGAGGGTGGTGTGTCTCGGCGAGAGATGACATGGCACTACGGTAATCGGAAAAGGATTTAGCTCCGTTGGTATTATTGGAGGATGGCTCGTGGAGAACAAGGTTCTCCATTTCTTCTCGGGATTCATAGACATGGGCTTCTTCAAAGCCCTGGTTTTCTGATCCCATCATTTTATTGAAAATCAATGAAAACGGAAAAAACGCTTTAAACAGCAACTGAACTATGATGAGAAGAAAATTTATACACGAGGGCTTGTTGTGAAGGTAGGAGAATGGGGTCAAACTGAGAAGCACGTGGATTGCAGGCTCTGTTGAGAAAATTATTGGTGAGATAAAAGAAAATTTTTTTTTCTCTTTTTCCCGGCTTTGCTGATTTTTTTTCTTTTTCCTTGTTTTTTTTATTTGGAAAAATATTATAGATAAAATTTCACGAAATTTAAATTTTTTTATTTTTATTGAGGTTATTTCTATTTTTTTACTGTTTTAATATTTATTTTTATTAGTTTTTTATTAACGTGTCTTGCACGTAATTATTAAATATTGAACTTATCATTAATTATTATTTTATTTTTATATAATTATTTTATTTTTATTAATTTTATCAATTTATTGTATTTTATTCATAATAAATAATATAATTATATATTTATTTCATATTATTTTATAATTTTTATTCATAGTAAATACGGAATTTATATTTATATTATAATTTATAAAAATTACTAATTTACTTATTATATATATATATTATTCATCCTTTTAAATTATTAATTTATCTATTATTAAAAATTATATATAAAATAGAGTTATTATGAGTTACGCACTCCTGCTTTTCGGCATATGGGAAGGGTAATTAAGAATTTCCAAAATCTTATAATATATATGCTATTAATTAAATTTTTGTTGGTAAGTAAGAATTATCGAAAATCTCTTAATTACCTGCTTACCAAGTTATATTTAGAAAAAATTATTATTTATCTTTTATAATTTGATATAATATATTAGTATTCTAAAATTTAAAAATATATATAATTTATCTCATATTGTTTGATTAAATATATTAGTATTCTCTGATATTTAAAAAATATATTATTTGTTCCATAAAAGTTTGATATATTGCATTGCATGTTTTCTTATTTCCACTTTTATATATAGTATGATATGATATGAGTATGTTTTACTTTTTTTTTTTTAAGATGACAATTATTTTTTTCATCTTTTTAATATAAATTAAAAATTTTTATTAACTTATATGACCACTATATATTCTTATACATACATTCATTTATTTTTAGTTATTATTTAATTAATTTAATTAAGATTATTTGCTTGGATAAACTTTGGTTCTATTTTTTAAAAGCATTTCATTAATTTGTATAACTACTATTTATTCATATGCATGCATTTATTTATTTTTAATCATTATTTAATTAACTTAATTAATTTTATTTATCTTGATAGACCTTGGGTAGATTTTTAATAATTTTTAGTTAAAAAATTGACTTGATGTAAGATTAACTTTATATAAACTTCTGGTAAACCTTGGCTAATTTCAATTTTTTCGATTTTTCTAATAAACCTTGAGTAGATATCTAGTAAATATGAGGTAAATCTTGAGTAATTTCAATTTTCACTAATTTTTTAGTAAACATTAAGTGGATCTCTAGTGAACCATGGATAGTTTTCTGATAAAACTTAGGTATCTTCAACTTTAACTAATTTTTTGGTAAATATTAGGTAAATTTCGGATAAATCTTGGATAATTTCTATTTTCACTAATTTTCCAGTAAAACTTGAATAGATTTCTAATAAACCTTACTTTCAGTATTTTTGTAATATTTTTAAACATTTTAGTATTTTTTTAAAAAAAAAAACCTTTAAGTGCCAGAATTTATGTAAATAATTAAGTATTTTTTAGTATCATACTATATATAAAAATTGGAATAAGAAGTGGACAAGTAAATTTACCAAAAATCCAATTTGATTGTATTAGTTAATTAGGTTAATTTTGTCATTTAATAATTTAAATTAATTAATTTATTAGTAAATAATATTAATAATTCATTAATTAGAAGTTCAATTCTATTAACATTTTTCATTTTAATTTATCCTCCATCCTCGGCATTTAATATTGAACAATTTGTTGTTTTTAAGTTTTAAATTTCGATATTAAATTTTCAGCTCATGTTCTTAATTGTTATGATAATTATATTTTTATTTCTATTTTATTTGAAAGAGGTCTAAAAAAATATTATAACAATAACTAACGTGTGGACTTATGTTTTATAACAATATAGAATTATGATTTCAACCAATACTATGTATCTTTTTTTTTTAAATAGCTAATCTCCTATTATAAATAAGTTGCAACAAAATAATTAAAAAATACAATCTTATTTACTAATTTAGCAATATTCCTAATTATAGTGTTTTTTTCAACTAAATTGATCTAATTTTAAAATCAACTCAATTACATAAAAGGAATTAGAAAAAGATATTTTGATTGGATTAGAGTTATAAAGTTATAATCTATAATCTTATAATCAAGTCTATTCCATAATTATAAATTCATTACGAGAAAGAAAGGTTATTCGAATGAATCTAATATAGTTACTATGTCTACATATGTATTTCTTTGTGTACATGACTTGTGATTCAATAAAAAAAATATTATGAGCTAATTTTATTATTTAATAATCTAATTTATTAATTAATAGTATTAATAATTCGTTAATTAGAAGTTCAATTCTATTAGGATTAGGTAATTATATTTTTAAAAGAAAATCAGATAACCAATATTAAAAAAATAATTAAAAAGATATTAGGAAGATATAGTAAAAAAAATAATAAGGATAGCATATTATTATATAATGATAAGTCTAAATTAAATTACAATCATGCACGTAATATATAATATGAATTTTAAAGTACTGAGTACGATTTCTTATAAATTATTTGAAACATTATAATTTCTTAATAATTTTTATATAATTCAATAATTAATTAATTTTAATTATAATTAACAACCATTAGTATTTAAATTAATTGTAATTTAATTACATAATAATTAAAAGTAACTAAAATTAATTTGCTAGATAAAATTATTATTATTTATTTAAAAATGATGAATCAAATTATTAAAAATTACTTACATCACACATAGATAATTGAGAATAAGAAGTAACAGACAAAATGATCGTAAATTACTTATTACCTCTATTTTATATATAATTCTTAATAATAGATAAATTAGTAATTTTTATAAGAGTTATAATACGAGTCCAATATCTAATAATCACATGCAATTTACGGAGGACGAATAAAATGACCATAAACTGCATATTATCTTTATTTTATATATGACTTAATATTTAAAATAAACATATACATTCATCCCAAATATTAGTGGTACTAAGATTTTATTTATAAATAAGAGTTCTATTAATATAAAATAGAGTTAGCTTATTAAAATTAATACGACATTATATATAACTCTATATTTATCTCAAGATTAATTAGTTAATTAATATTCCAAATAAGATAAAACAAATTAATAAAAATAATATATAAAAACCAAATAGTGATTAATGATGAGTTCAATATTTAATAATCACCAGCGAGACTTGTCAATAAAAAACTAGTTTATGTAAAAATCCCAAATATATATTTTGGTAAGATCATTATAGACCAACAAACCCATACCTATCCAGATCCACTGTTTACCCCTTTGATAAATTTTTGGAATATTTATAAAAATTGGAAAATGCTAACTTTATTTTAAATTTATCTACATTTAAATATTCTTTCAAAAATTGATTTCAAAAAAAATATATATATTCTTTTAAAAATAACAAAATCAATTATTTAAAATATCAAGATTAACAAAATTCAAAAATTCATTAAAGTCTAGCAAGACTTCTACAAAATCGATTAAAGAGTTTAGTTTTCACAAAATCCGGATGAACTTTGTGTATACAAGAAGATTAATGGGAGTGTAGCCATATTCCTTATGCTGTATATGGATGATATACTGCTTATGGGTAACATCTCGGTCTTACAATCAGTAAATATATGGTTATCTAAGAACTTCTCCATGAAAGACCTTGGAGAAAACAACCTATATTTTGAAGATAAGGATCTATAGAGATAGATCTAAAATGTTGATTGATTTTTCACAGTCTACATACATAGACAATATGCTAAAGAAGTTTAACATAGAACAGTTTAAGAAAGAATTTATTCTCATGACCCATGAAATTACCTTTTCAAAATCTATGTGTCTAAAAATACAAGTTGAAAGGACTCACATGAGTTTGATATCATGTGCTTTGACTATATGATTAATTGTGTATGTTATGATATATACAAGAGCCGAAGTATGTGACGCCCTACCTATATAACAAAACTATACCTATTATATAACCTTATAATAGAAACAATTCCATTACATAAGCAGAATACCACTATATGTGGTTGTCTTATATATGTTAGATTAGAAGCATCATCTCAAATAATAAAACCAAACACATATCCTTTCATATAGCCGTGATGTACTTTTTTTTTTTATTTCATATTGTATACAATAATATCTAGGGATAACAATAGGTACAAGTTTTGTAGGTATCTGTTATATCCTAACCCGTTTAAACCCCCTAATGGGCGATCCTATTAGGATTTTGGGACGGGTACAGATAAAGGTTTTTGGATACTCGCTACCTGATAAACCTGATTATATATATATATATATATGATTTATTTTATTGTAATTCATTAAATGTAATGATATAATTAATTATTTTGTGTGTGTTATTGAATTAAAAAATGTAATGGAAGTTGAAAATTTGAAATATAATTTTTCTATCATAATGTAGAATATTTAAATTTTATTGTTTTAATGTTATTTTTATACTATTTAATGAATTATTTTAATGTAAACGTGTTGAATTTTTATTTTGTTTGTTTTATTTGATTTTGTAATAATTTATGATAGATCATTTGTATATTTTTATTAAATTTTAATTATTTATTTACTTTGAATTTTATTTTATTTTCAATTTTTTATGAAAAACGGATTCAGATATTAATCGGGTTTGGAACGGGTATGAGTAGGTGTACATATAATTGGGTTCGGGTAGGGCATTTTTCGTAGGTACCATACCCATTGTCATCCCTAATAATATCTGATTGGTGGCTTTAAGTCTCAAACATGTTTGATATATACATCACATATATCTATCAAATATACATTATAAACTTTATCTTTATACAAGCCATATCCGGAATCCCCAAATTCATGTTTATACATAATACAAAATATAATAACATAGAACCACAAACTGGGTGTAACATCCTCCCATATAATATACTAGCCCACTATACGAAAGAGTGCTACTGCATACATATTACTGAACCTTTAGCTATTGTTCTATTTTTAGCCTTTACAATTTTTACATATTATGTTATCACTCAACTGATTGTACATAGTAATATATAACCATATAAGTCATTAACATGCATTCATGCTTATTAAATAATCTGAAATCAATAAATCCGTTAACTAGGGCTGAACACGCCCAAAAAAAAATATAAGTAAATTCTTACTACAAAAATCATTTCCGAAACAAATGTTCGATATCCCAATATGTATGAAAAGATAAGATGCATAATTATGAGCTGACTTTAAATCCAGATGCTCTAACCGACTTGGCTTCTCTGTGTCAACTCTTTCTAAGGCTCTGGATCTGCATGTAGGAAATCCAAACACTAAGCGATCCAAACTTAATGGTATATATAATCATATAAATTCTGTCATGCATATCATATAAGTTCAAAACATATCATTCATTACATGAAAAACATAATATAACACTTCATCTCATTTTTCAATTCATATAATCATAGTCATGCCATCATACCAATCAAATCATTACACATCACTGTAGCGTACCTGATAAGTGGAAGCCATTCTTATATTCATATGAACAATAATACCAATTCCTCTTTCCTGTTTATTTTTTTAATTTGCCCAGTTATTATATACTAGACTACCAGATACGGGTTATGAATAGGGGTGCTCTCGGAGCTGAAGCCACCCTACTCACCTAATCATAACTGTCTGTATCTGTACCTGAGTCAAGTGTGCTCTCAAAGCTGAATCCAACTTGACTTATAAATAAATAACTACTAGCATACTGGGTCAAAAGCGCTCTCGGAGTTAAAGCCGTCTTACCAAACAAATTAAACAATGGTTATCATAATGGGTCAAGGGCGCTCTCGGAGCTGAAGCCACCTTACCCAAAATAGCGCATGAAAAAATTCTACGATACTGTAACCACCCTCAATGGTGCACCATCTATCCTATAGTTAGTCTTAGTACGAGTAAGGGCATTTATGTTATTTCATATTTCCTTTATTTTCATGGAATTGATCTCGTGATCATACATGATATTGCATATCAATATAAACAATACAACATAATATCATGTGATTCAACCATATATCATATTTGTATATTATTTGTCACATTATTGTCTATGTGACCAACATGTACATATCTTTTATCTCATGTCATATCATGTTCCATGTATCATTGTGTACACATACATATATCTCATGTCATATCATGGCATATCATGTAAGTATATCATTATCCTTATATTCATATGTCACATAATAGACCATTTATCTTTTCTGTATATCATACATCATATAAGGATCCATGTGTCATCATGTTTACATTTAATTTCTCATGCAATGACTAATACAAATTGGGTATGCTGAATCAGGAATTTTGCAAGCGCACTTCTATTGTCTCGCTCTAGAAAATATTCTTGAGCACGCTTTTATTGTCGTGCTTGAGAAAGCCCCTACTTGAGCACGACTTTCACAATACCAACAATATGAACTCATCGTTTTTACTTGCCAATTCCTTTTTAGTTCATTCTAGATTTATGATACCAATGCAGAACTATTGTATCAAATTTATACCATGTAAAGTACTACAATTAATGTGTCATTTCATACTTGTCTCATCTCATTCCCATCAAATCATAATAATCATACATAATTTATATATTTAACTCATACAATTATTTTCAATGATTTAGATCATGGTTTGTAGCATTCATCAATAACATATCAATCCATATACCTAGGCTTTAGCAATCATGCAGCCAAAAAGCAAATAAATATGATTATATGTACAAACCTCAATCTATGGAGTCGTAAACTACAACTCGCACTTCTCTCTAATGTACTATTGTCTGTGTTCCCCTTCTGAACTGTTCCCTAGCATCAAACACATGAGCCAGGAGTCATAAAACATTTCAAATATTCTGTTCTAAGGGATCTTACCAAAATTAAATGAAAACCCTAACTTAATTGATAATAATCCACTACTCTTAATCTAGGAGTGTTAGGGAAACGAAACACTTACTGAGATACCTATGGAAATTCCAAAATGCAGGTGGGGAGTTTGGTTTATAGGGTTGTTCAATTCAACTTGGTGTTCTTGAGGAAAAACACCTAAAACCCTTACTTTAATCCCTGTTAAAATCACTCTCTAATGTGTTTTTATTGTGTTTAATCAATGGAGAATCAATGAGGGTGAAGAATAGCTCTCTAGTCGAGCTTTGGTATCTAAGGGCGACTAGGGTTGTTAGAAAGATGAAAGAGACGAAATAAGATCAGGTTTAAATAGAGTAACTGTCCAGATAGAATCATAAGCATGCTTATGGATTCTTAAGCGCTAACTATTTTGTGAGCACGATCCATGCATCGCGAGCACGATTTACTCCTGTCCTCCCCCCCCTTTTTTTCAATCTAGGCCTAAAATCGATCAATTTTATATTCTTACTTTTAATTACCATAATACCCTTCAGATTTCACATTACGTCTAGGCCCTATTTTGTGGGCGTTATATTGGATCACATATGTCTTCTCTTGATATGTGCACTACTTTTTCTCTTTATCAACTTTAAACTCTAATATCTATAATCTCCTGAACCTAAGTGAGAAAAATTTATGCTAAGCTATTTCTAGCTTAGTGGTGCATATAGGCATTGAAATTTTCTCATGCATTTAATAGGAACATAACATACAAGTATATATCATGGCATTTACATATTCAATCAATGCATAAATAGCACAATAAGTAACATATTATTCATTCTAATAGCATCTCGTGTTTCATTTCTTATTTTTATTATATGGCCTTATTTAATAATACATCACACTTCATTTTCTCTTTTTCAATAAATAGCCCAAGTCTCATTCCCGGACTGCCGGATATGAGATATAAAGTAGGAGCGCTCGACACAAGCTTAAACTACCCTACTTACTAAAATCTCAAGTTAAGAAGGCTCTCCGAGCTTTAAACAACTTGATTGAGTATAATATAATATATCTATGAGTACTAGGAGTAGAGGTGCTCTCTGAGCTTAAGCTACACTAGGCTCACTGATATGTATCACTTATCCCCTTTATGATGCACCATCTACATTAAAATAGTCCTTAGGTAGAGAAATGAGCATTTATATCATTGTTTCATCTCTTTTTAATCTCGTTCTTTCATGTTTCCATATCATATTTAGGCTCATAGACATGTTCTTATATGATATAACATCATTTTGTAACATTTATGCACAATTAGCATGCTTCGGACCCATTTAGACATCATTTGAACATAATTCATTTTTGTTGTTGTTGTGAATAGTATCTTCACGGCCATGAATCTATGGGCTAGGGATGAAGCCTGGTCATGAACGCTATTGCATCTATGTTCATGGTCATGATAGTTTTCAGCTTGGTTGTGAAGCTAGTTGTAAAAGGGCCTAACTTGTTCCTATAATCGAATTTTGCCAAAATTCCAATTCTAAACACTTCCTAAACACATAACAATCATTCATAGGCATAAAGCTTAATTATACTCAAGTTTATATAGCTCAACAACACAAGCTACGCACACAATTCACATTTTAAAGCACATATGTCATTTTTATGATCATTTAACATTTTATACACATTTATATACTAGAATTAACTTCTCTAACATTTGAACATGCCATTTCATGCTTTCATAACTCATATTATTACCTCACTTATCAAACAAGCATGCTCAATAACCATTTAAGCATACAACTTGTCATTTACAAGCATACGTCATGTTTAAGGGGTAAATAACAATGCACATATATACAAACCTCTATAAGGAGCTTGACCAAAAATCAACTAAGGAGCTACTTTACTCCCCTTGATGATCTCCACCCTCTTCTCCTTGTTTACCTACCACAGCATAACCATATATCAAATTCTATCTCTATAGAAGCATAGCTAAAATATAAAACTAACCCATGCTCTCTAAACTATAGTTATTATGCATAATTTTAACTCAATCTCATGGTATCTTACTTCCAACAACTTCAAAGATCATAAATGTACACAAAACCCAAACACCCTTCTTTTTCTATAACCATCTTCCATTGTTTCTCTCTCAACAAACAAAATCTCTTTACATAACTTTATAATCATAGCAAATAGATGGAGTTCTTATGTTTTCTTACCTCTTAAAAGCTGAAACACTCTTGATTATGCAAAGAAACAAAGCTCTCCTTTGCTCCAACTTTCTCTCTCCTCTAACTCTTCTTCTTTGTTGACAAATCCTTCAAATCTTACTTTGATCTTGGTTTTAGTATTTGATTACTCAAAAATCCATGAAGAATCACTCTCTTAGGGGTTTTTGGGTGTGTATGATCTGTTCTTGGGGTTGAGAGTTGAAAAGGTGGTAAAAAATGAAGATAACACCATGTAAAAGCTTTTATGCCAGTGCTTTTCATGGTCATGAACAAATCCTTCACAGTCATGAATGTCTACAGTAACAGCCGCCTTAAATAATCAATGCTTATCTTTAACCACAATGTTCACGGCTATGAACAAGTTGTTCATGAGCGTGAATCACGCTTTTCACACTTTTCTTCATTTCTTTCATCCCTCCCTTCAAACCAAGGCAAAAATTGACCAATATACTCCACATATACCTCATGTATACCCTAATACACCTCCAATACACCTCTCATATAATCACTTTAAATCACATATTCATGCAATACAACTAAGCCTAATTAATGAGTGTTACAATTCTCTTTCCCTTAAAAAATGTTTTGTCCCTGAAACATACCTATTATGTCATCGTGGAATAATTGGGGATATTGTGCTTTCATTACTTCTTCACTTTCCCTAGTAGCTTCCTTGACTGCATGGTTCCTCCATAATACTTTTGCTAATGGAACCTTCTTATTCTGAAGTTCTTTAGTCACTCGGGCTAGAATGCGAATCAGTTCCTCTTCATATGTCAAATCCTGACTCACTTATATATCTTCAACCGGTATGACATGAGAAGAATCTGATCGATACCATCTTAACATAGAAACATGGAATACATTATGTATCTGACTCAACTTTGGAGGTAGAGCGAGTTTATAAGCAGCCAGTTCGATTCTTTCCAAAATCTCATAGGGAACTATAAACCTTAGGCTTAACTTGCCTTTCTTGCAAAATCTTGACACTTTCTTCCAAGGAGAAACTTTCAAGAACACTTTATAATCCCACTTCATATTCTATATCTCATATCTTGAGATCAACGTATGATTTTTGTCTGTCAATAGCTGTTTTAAGCTTATCTTGAATAATCCTTACTTTTTCTTCATTTTCTTGCACTAGGTCTAAACCCACTATCTTCCTTTCACTAAGCTCCATCCAACATAATGGTGTCCGACATTTCCTACCATATAATGCCTCATATGGAGCTATCTAAATATTGGACTGATAACTGTCATTATATGCAAATTCCATCAAAGAAAGATATTTGTCCTAGCTACCTTCAAATTCAATAACACAACTCCTCATCATATCCTCCAGAATCTGGATAACTCTCTCAAATTGACCATCTGTCTAAGGATGAAAAGCTGTGCTAAAATGTAGTTTAGTGCCTAAAGCACTCTGAAGACTCTTCCGAAATTGAGAAGTAAACTGAGGATCTCTATATGATACAATAGAGATAGGCACACCATGAAATCACACTATCTCATTAATATAAATCTTTGATAACCGATTCATCGGGTAGTCTTTTCTAATAGGTAAGAAATGTACTAACTTTGTGAACCTATCCACAATCACCCATACTGTATCATGTCTCCTCGATCTCAATAGCAACCCACTTACAAAATTCATAGTAATCCACTCCCATTTCCATTCTGGAAAGAGATCGGTTGTAACAAATTCGAAGGTACTTAATGCTCGACTTTCACTTGCTGACAAACCAGGCATGTGGTGATATATTCTATGATATCCTTCACCATACTTGTCCACCAATAACTATTCTTTAATTCTTGATACATCTTGTTGCTACCAGGATGCATAACATATTTACTCTCATGAGCTTCTTTTAGAATCCATTGTCTAAGGTCTTTAACATCGGGTATACAAAGTCTACCTCGATAATACAATCCACCATCTAATTCGATGGTAAACTTAGGTTCTCCCCCTTAGACACCAACTTAGTTAATTTAATTAACTTACCATCTTATTTATGGGCATCTTTAATCTCTTGAATGAGAGTGGGCTGGATGTGCAATTCTGCCACTATCTTTCTCTCAAGGCATCAGCTACCACACTAGCTTTACCCAGATTGCAGTTAATCACACAATTATAATCCTTGGTCAACTCAAGCCTTCTTCTTTGTCTCAAATTCAATTCTTTCTGTGTAGGCAAATATTTCAAGCTCTTGTGATTAGTATAGATGAAACAATTTTCCCCATATGAGTAATGACACTAAATCTTTAATGCAAGACTATGGCTACCAATTCTAAATCATGTGCAGGATAGTTCTTCTCATGTGGCTTTAATTGTCTCAAAACATATGCAACTATCATTCCTTCTTGCATCAGCACACAACCCAATACATTATAAGATGTATCACTATAATTGACATATTACGTATCAAGGATTGGTTGTGTTAATACATGAGCCTCTGTAAGAATACCTTTTAACTAATCAAACTGGATTGGCACTTATTTGTCCACTCGAACTTGACACCTTTTCTCAAAAGTCTTGTCAAAGGAATGACAATCATTGAAAAACCTTTAACAAATCTTCTATATAACCGACAAGACCCAGGAAACTCCTGATCTCAATCACATTCTATGGAAGCCTCCAATTCATAATCGCCTCAACCTTACTAGGATAAACCATAATACCTTCGGCTGATATAATGTGTCCCAAAAATGTCACCTCATTCAGCCAAAACTCACATTTCGAAAGCTTGGCATAAAGCTTATGCTCCCTTAGTATCTGCAACACTATTCTTAAGTGCTTTTTCATGCTCTACCGGATCTCTTGAATAGACCAAAATATCATCAATAAAGACAACCACATACTAGTCTAAATATGGTCTAAAGATCATGTTCATAAGATCCATAAATACCGTTGGAGCATTGGTTAGCCTAAATGGCATAACCAAAAACTCATAATGACTATATCTAGTCCTGAATATTATCTTGGCTATATCCTCCATATTCGCTCTTAACTAGTGATAACCTGATCTTAGACCTTTCTTGGAAAATAATCCAGCACCTTTAAGCTAGTCTAAAAGATCATCGATTCATGGTAACATATATCTATTCTTGATAGTTACTCTGTTCAATTGTCGATAATTGATATAGTCTCAAAGATTTGTCTTTCTTCCTCACAAACAGCATTGGAGCACCCTATAGGGAAACAATTGGTCTAATAAAACCATTATTAAGAAGCTCTTGCAGCTGTATCTTAAGCTCTTTCATTTCTGACGGTGCCATCCTATATGGTGTCATGTGTTAGAGATGTGCCCTAAAGGCATTCTCCTGAGGCACTTAATATACACATTAGTAACGATATTCTTTCATTATATTGGTATTCATTTGCATATGAATTGATGTAGATCTTAAACTAATTAATGGAAATCCTTGATACATAACATAGCATGAAAAAAAATCATGATGAGATCATGATGATGAGATTCCTGTCATGTGTAATTATGTTAGTATCTAAATTATGCCTAGTCATGGGATTAACAAGACTGGACGTTATTGATCCAGATAGACTAGCACATGTTATACTCCTTAATTATATCGAGCAATAGATCTCATAAGTTATAAACATGAGATGTTCAGAGTTAACATGTGGATGCTTGCTAAGAGTAGTCAAGTGTGATTAGTATATAAATTATCCCTAGTCATGGGATCAACAAGACGAGACGTTATTGATCCGGATAGACTAGCATATGATATCCTCCTTGATTGGATCGAGCAATAGATCTCATAAGCTATAAACATGAGATGTTTAGAGTTAACATGTAGATGTTTGCTAAGAGTATTCAAGTGTGATGCCCCACCTATATATATATCTCCAATACCCATTAAGTAGGGTTAGTTGTTATGTATGTTTATGTGTCTTAGAGTGATTATATGAGAGATGTATTGGAGGTATATGAGGGTATACATGAGGTATATATGGGGTATATTGGTCAATTTTGGCTTTGGTTTGAAGAGAGATGTTGCCCAAACAATCAACAAGAAAGGAATTAAAAAATTGCACTCACAAGATAATAAAAGAGAAGGAGAAGATTGAGACACGAATTTTATAGAGGTTCGGGTGTTAACTAACCCTACTCCTCTTCCTAACTTAGATTGGGTATTTACTAATCTAATCACTTAGATTACAATCTTTGGAGTTTTAACAAACTCACTCTCAACTAGGTATTTTAACAAGGCTAACACTCAACCCAAATTTTCCTTGTGTTTTGTGGCTCACACAATAACCAATTCCTTGTAATTTGGCTCATACTACCCAATTACAAGACAACCCAAGTATTTTCAGATTAACACTTGAACCCTTATACAAAAGCAATTAATGAACGGATTTGAGAAAATAAATTGCAATAGCTTTGGCACCTGTTTAGTTGTTGGTTCTAATTAAATGGTCTTTGGTAAGGTATTTATACTGATTACCTACCAATTAACCGTTACAAATGGTGCCATAGCTCTTTCTAATGTTCTCTTACAAGTGCATTAAATGCAGTCTACAGAGAGAGGTGTCCCGGTCAAGAAATGCCCAATTGTATTACGTGACAGCTTTTGGCTGACTGAAATTTCCAACGGCTAGTTTTTATTCAAGTGTCCCGGTTGGGACTCCATGTGTCTTGGTTGGGACTTGCTTAATGATGCCACTGCTAGGAACTTGGGTCTTCTTGACTTTGAATGCGTCCCGGTCGGGACCTGAGTCAGTTTTGATTAAGAATGTTTTGACTTTCTAATGATGTGGCACATTATGGTGGTGTCTCCTTTTCAACAGTCATGTCTTTTTGAATGTCCTGCTCGGATCGCAACCATTCCCGGTCGGGAAACTGAGTGTCCTAGTTGGGACATCCCATGTCTCGGTCTGCTTTTGCTATTGGAACTTTTGGGCTATCACCCTGCAGAGTTTCCCGGTCTGGACCCTTGGTTTGCTTGGTCTGCTTTACAGTCTCGATCGGGACGTTATTGTCCCGGTCTGGAAATCGCCGGTCTTGGTCGGGACATACCATTTCCCGGTCTGCTTTGGCTATTGGAACTTTGAGACATTTAGAGACAATGTGTTCTTGGTCTGGATATGGCACTTTTCGGTCTAGACTTGTGTCCCGGTCGGGAGTTCCTTGTCCTAGTCGGGAGTTACATATCTCCATGAAATTCTTGAGTTGTTCAATGAGGAAACCTTAACCAAATGTGCTGAAACATTGAACACTATCAAAACAACACTCAATAAGAATGTTAGTAATAATTAATTTGATTGTCAAGATCAAAATAGAGAGCAATCACCCTTTGGTTAACAATATCCCCCTTTTTGATTTTGACAATCAAACTATGCAAAAATATCAAATTGATAGTTCAATAATCAAATTAACATATAGAGTAACATGTATTCAAAGTTTCATATCATTTGAGGATGCAAAACATATTAATAAGCAAAAGTCAAAAAA